>JBBPKM010000772.1:309-12049 GCA_038089255.1 Austroboletus rostrupii | reverse complement strand
TAGCCAGAAGTCAGATACAGATCTAGAAGGAGGTATAGATCTAATTGTGAGCCAGATCTAGGAGAAGTGGTCAAGGAGGAGCATCAGTAAAGGCTGATGTAACTGGATGAAAGGGAAATATTTGAAAATGGGATCCAAGGAAGATCTGGAGACCTAGGAGTGCTGGGAGAAGGCCAGATAGATAATTAGATGAGATGACCATGTGGACTCAGTGAAAAGAACATGATTCAGAATGATCAGGAATGGCCAGATGGGAGATCCAGGTGCTTAGTAGACTGGGAGAGTATTCAGAGGATGCTAAATGCAAACCATGAGAGATTGATCAGGTTGTGATCCTGATCCAGGGATAGGAGGAGGCTGGATAGCTTACAAGAAGCAACTAGTGAGGGGCATCCAGGGATGACCTGGAAATGGCTCAGGAGAGCCCAGGAGAGGCCTGGAGGATGCCAGGAGAATACAGGGGCAAAGGGATCTCTGGTAGAAGAGCAGGAGATGGCTGATCTAGGAAAAAGTGTAGTGGAGCTACCAAGATAGAGACAAGTTGTAACACTTCCCTTCAAGCTGCCCTGTTCTTCTTTGTCAAAAAAAAAGATGGCAAGCTCCTTCCTGTCCAAGATTACCACTATCTGAACAATCATACTATTCACAACACATACCCACTCCCTTTCATCTCTGATCTCCTATCCAGGCCAGTTGGATCCAAATGGGGCTCCTAGCAGTTAAAAAGCAAACTTGAGCAGACACAGGCAACAGGGCCGTGCACCTTTACAAAATAAATGCAATTTGTGAAAAAACTACTGTTTGTATTTATCCATGCACAGAGAAATATCCCTCCTCGGACTCTCCAAGATCCCATCTTCTAAATGTTCCTGCACCCGGGCCCGACTCACCGTCTGCAATTCCACCTCCCCCATTGCGGTCGTGCGCGTGTGCACCTTGAACGTCATTTTATCGGTCAGAACCGGGCTTGCAATGCTGGGATTCCCGTCCTCTTCAAAGTTTTCCTGAGAGCTGATGATGAGACGAGGCATAAGCACAGTTTGTTCGATTTGTGTGTACGAGGTCACAACGGAAAAAAGGGTGGTCTGGATGCGTCAAAAAAAGGTGCGTCAAAGTGGGATGGTATATATACATTGCCTGGAATACCCCAGATGCTAATTATCGACAAGATCATTGTGAGCAAATTCCTAGATGGCATCAGACCCTGTCGACAATGACAAAAAGAGAAAACGCGAACAGAAAAAAGTAGACAATGCTGTCCCTTGCGAGCATGCCCATTAAATCGCTCATTCTCCATTTGTTTGTCATCCCTCGCGTGTCGAATGCGTGTTTCACAAAACGCCCGGCAGCGAGGAGGAACAAGAGTGCATTAACGACGATAGCGGTCATGTCCCATGCAAGTGGGAGTGTGCTCGATGTGTTTATGCTCGGACCACACACATATATGCCGGAGAGAACGTATTCTGTCACTTTGGCCGAGCTGTCAGTATAATTACCCCGAGAGGAACTAGAAACGGACCAGAGATCCTGCTCTGTGAACCAAATATTATAATGGAAACTGCGAGTCCTACGCCGATGCGCATTAATAGGAGCACGATCAATATGCCGAGGATGGTCTTGGAGCCGAGGAACATAGCGTATACACGCATCACCATGATGACTGTGTGGAATTAGATGCAAGGACATCTTTTTTTTGAATAACAAGACTGACTATCGCCTACGAGCGTGGTCACAAAGGTACCTATGTTGAAGAACCTGTCAAGAGCGACGCCTGTGCAACATATGTCAATGATACTAGACACCCCCGCCAGAAGTTGCACTCACATCTATGATTGGAAAATGTACCCCGCTTGGTCAAGTCATAAAGAGTGTCAAAACGTACTGCTACATGGTGAGATCAGCTGCGTAGTGGTCGAGAGTTATACAGACGTACTGATGGTGACATGGAAATGTTTGCATTGACTGCAACACGATGAGACATCCATGCCTTTTTGGATACACACAAAAGCTCACAAGCCCAGTAGTTTCTAGAAATGGCTCATCATGAGCGATGGATTAGATAAAGTGGTCCACTTACACAGCGATACCGATTCCTAGATAACGGACCTGACGAACATGTAAAGTGACATAGTGTTCGGAGGGAAAAGAACCTACAATAACGTAATATGTGGACATGAAGGACCACCGTCTACGCTGAACGGATGAATGACAGACATCTTGAGTCCAAAGCAAGGAGTTTGATGTCGTTCGAGGGCATACCCAAATGTATTTTACCTGACTCGTTTTGAGTATTATCGAACGACATACAAAGGTCGTGCACTTGCCTCTCTGAGGAACATGAGGACTGACTTGGATCAGTGCGTATTGGATGCAAGTGGCGGAGAGAACTTACTAGTGTCATAACAAACCAATACGACGGCAGCGGCTCAAGGAGTCAACGTGAGGAGACGGTCGACAAGTCAGGGAAAGAAATATACCATCACACCAGTTCGCGAGCTGGATGGTTGCTATTGTTGGATACCAGAAAGGTGAATTATTTGTTACGACGTCGCCCATGATCACAGAGAAAAAATATGGGGGAGGAAGAGGGGGAACACACGCCGCGATCGAGATGGTCCCTTTTCTTCTTTTTTACATACACAGCGTGCACGTCTACGCACGAGACCTTTATTTTTTCTAGGAGGAATAATGGTGCATGTCAGCTTATGGAGCGAACACGATCTGTGAGAGAATGAATCATAGTGGCGCATCAGAGAGTCAGGCAACTGAACTTGACTGCATCAGGGACAGCAGGAACTTGGACCTTGAGTGGCGCAGTCGATTTTAAAATACTTGATGCGCCTCTGGTTGGCTTTTTTCACGAGTGGATGTTAATCGACTCACCACAACGCCATCATCTGAAACAAGACCCGTGATACCAGCATCATTGAAGAGAACCATTGTTCACCGCAGCTATAATAGAGCACGCGCTTTCGTGTGTGCAACCGGAATTGCCGGCATCAGAGGCTTCACTTCTCGCACGAAGTTGACGTACGGAATCTTACACGGCAGACGGAAAAAAGCCTGGGATACGCATACTGAAGCGATTGCCACTAGCGACGATCACCGACAACAACTTGTGGGCGGTGCGACTCCACTGCGATCTAGTACGTCTCGACTTTGATGGCGAACCAACCAAGTTGCAACTTTTTGTCTCAGGAGTCCGGCCCCGGGTACGTTTTACGAGCGAATTGCCGGACGATGATAACGGAGCAAGTCTGTAACGGTGGCGCGGTAACCTATCGCTATTCGTCTTGACTGTATCACTCATCAGTCTTCTTTTCAGTAAGCAGGGTCGGCGATCACCATTATTTATCATTCCCGCTGATCTTATCACGTGTATAAAAGAGGTGAAGGTGAAAAAAGGGCTTATCATACCACAGAGATGTCGCTCCCACCATTCGATCCCAGCACACAGACCAGGTTCACTGAACCGCCTAACCCGACGTGGACATACTGTCAGAAGGTTGACAGCACGCCTGAAGGCAGGGCGTGGCTGGAAGGCGAAAAGGATGGATGGAAAGTTATCAACACGGCCGAATACAATCGCTTGTGAGGGTTCTCTTGCGGTCCAGTGCACGATGTCAGATTGACCTATTATTCAGAGATCTATACAAGCTCATGATTAGCGGTATCGTTCCCAGACCTGTCGCGTTCGTCTCGAGTATCTCGGAAGAAGGCGTCGAAAACCTTGCTCCGTTCAGGTACGTCGAATGGCTCACGACAATGAAGGCACTGACTATCGACCCCCTCTCTTATCGTAGCTGGTTCAACATGGTAGGTAACAACACGCCAGAAAGGTATTGCATCGCTCAGTGCACGTGTGAAACAGATATCTAGCTGGCCGCCGCTTATTGCCTTTTCGTGCACTAACGGACCAGCCCGGATCAAAGACACTGCCAACAATGTGCGGAATAGCAAAGGCGGGTTCACGGTCAACATCATCAGCGAGCCGTTTGTCCAAAACGCCAACGTGACTTCGATCGACGCACCGCCGGGCTTTGACGAGTGGTCCATCACTGGATTGACCAAGGTGCCCAGCGTACGTCGACGCCTTTAAAGCAAAGGGGGATCGACGCTGATAAAATGACAGGTGCACGTCAAGGCGTCCAGGGTCAAGGAGAGCGCGTTCAGCATGGAGTGTGAGCTCTACCAGGCGATCGATATCGTGCACCCAGAGACGAAAGAAAGTACCAACACGCTCGTGTTGGGACACGTCAAGTACGTACATGTACGCAACGATATGTTGAACGAACGTGGGACGCTGGATGTAACCAAATATAAACCGGTGGGTCGTATGGGAGATATATCGTATTCCCGCATGGGTGATACGTTCAGGATATCACGACCCGTCTGGAATACAGAGCAGGATAGAGTGAAGGAGGCTATCGAACGTGATCAGAGTAATACTGGTAGTACGTAACCTTTGAGTGTAGCCATAACTTGGAGAATACTTAGAAATTATTAGCCTGAGACACTTGCTCAATCAGATTGCAGGGGAGTGTCCGGACCCATATTCTCACTCGCCCGGTTTGTGAGATTAATGCAAGAGCGTGGCATTCTGTCTCCAGACTGCCAAAGTCTGAGGGAAATTACTGACGGGCGCAGTTCACATCCGAATCCTTCCGGCTGATTGGACAGTTGCCTTGCAGGCCATTTTGGTCAGGTACTACAAAAGGCTAGCCTTCGGTTCTCGAATCTGACTGAGCCGTTCCAAATCCATCAGCTTCAGGCTCCTTCTGCTTGACGACCGCGGACCAGTGATCCAACGCCAGAAAACGACAAGCTAAACGCGTGTTCGATACCTCCGCATCGCACATCTCGTGCGCACAGCTCCCGCATACTGATGACGAACCGAGGCGTTAAAACGAAAGTTGAGCACTTCCTGGCACCAACACCACCTATAGAGGTAACAGGCGCACATCTTCTGTATTCTACTAACCTCCCCAGTGCGTCGTCACATGTGCCACGTGCATCCGATCAGACGAAGGCAAACACAAGGAGACGAAGAGGGACAGACAGATAAAAGCTGACACGGGTTGACAAGGATGGTCACAGCTGGACAGAGATGCACGCAGACGAACAAGGACATCGTCTGTCACTGGAGGTGAGTTTCATGACCCACCTTACTCAAGCTTATCCAGATAATGACGGACATGATTGGATGGACAAATGAATAATGATTTAACTGGTTAAATGCACGAACCTGGACACAGGCCCATCACACGGCAGACGGTGGGATGTCTGCCGGGCTAACCTGCTCGCTTATTTGAGCCCAAATGAGGCCATATGTCACGGTTAGATGAGCACACGGGCAGACTGGAACAGACGCGGACAGATGCAATCGGCTCACGACATTACCTGCCCCATACCTCTAGGCTTCTCATTTCGTTCATTTTGATGTAGGCAAACGCGCACATGGTCAAACACAGCCAACCAAAGCCAAAATTGACGTCTGAGGCACACTAATAGACATGCATGGGTGAACAGACGAACGAGTTCACAAGGAGGTATACACAATGACTATCTACTATCCAACATTCTAGTAACAAACAGGAGAAAAACGGAAGAAAATGCAAGGGCAGACATGTGGAACGCTGTGACGACTAGACCACCGCGCTTAGCCACACAGCCAAAAGGCGAAGATGCTGAATGGATACCATTCAGTATCACAGACGGTATATGTACTACCTAGGTAAGCCGGAGTGTTAACACACGCCCGGGTGAACACGGACACAGCACATCTAGATGAGATCGGGACTCGCCTCGTTTGCCAAGGTGAGCCGCGTGCTGCATCGCTAAGCAGTGTTTATACTCCTGGTTCCTTTGTAAGCCTACATGCTTGAATACAAGCTTTTCACGACGAATCATATTTTATTTTATACAAAGGTTAACTTTGCTGCAAGAGCACTAGATTATACACTCCCTGCACAAACCCTTGAATCAAGTCCCAGTCCACTACCTGTGTCGGCTTCAACTACTTGTCGGCGGCAAGGAGCCTCCTATGTGTATGTTAAATGTGCTAAATGTACCAATCAGTCTTCGCGCCGTGTCAGCAATTGCACGAGCATCAGCGGCGTCACCGCGCTCGCAACATCTCTTGCGTGCATCCACCTCCACCGCCTCAGACCGAGATCCAGGCACCTGCGTGTGCTCTCAGACAACGCCGGCTTCATGCTCCCCCTCTTCATTGCCGACGTGACTCAGCCACGTGCTGTGTGCGCACAGCGTCGCGATCTCCCTCTTCGCAATAGCATTCACAGGCTGAGCAGAGCGATATGGTCTCTCGTGCAACTGCCGCAACGAAGGAAGGGATATGTATAAGGCACACAAGGAAGCTGCTGATGTTCTGAGATGGTTTCTTGTCTATTGTGGACCGGGACACTTGTCGGGAGGATCGTCGGAGCGGCATGATGATTCTCGGTCGGGGGATTTGGATTGGACGAGGCCCCATGTAGACTGATGGAGAGTACGAGGGTGAGGTAGAGTTATGATGGCAAGACGGGAGGGTACAAGTGGCAAGTCAGATCGGTACGTATGCCGTTGATGACGGGCCTTGGGGCCGCTCG
Source organism: Austroboletus rostrupii (assembly GCA_038089255.1). NCBI lineage: Eukaryota > Fungi > Basidiomycota > Agaricomycetes > Boletales > Boletaceae > Austroboletus > Austroboletus rostrupii. Next base: position 5,441 of record JBBPKM010000772.1, on the reverse strand, counting down.
AACCTGCTTGATTAATACGGAGAGAACAACGAAGCCACCATGCAATTTGGAGCGCGTTGTCGCTCGGTTCAATACTGTGGCCATCCTCAACCTCCATAGCTTTCTCGCGCAGCACGAAGACGGAGGTTACATTCCAGGTCAGCGACAAGCTAAAACTTCATTTTGGCGAGCTTTGAATGGTCAAAATACGGAAGCGACTTGACGCTATACCGTCGTTCTATGTATGCAATCGAAGCTCGTGCGCCGGTCACATAATAGAAGAGGATACGCAAAAAAGTGAGTTCCAGAGGTGGCTTTCTTGATATGCATGGACAGCTCCTCGGGCTACTCCATAACGGCATGCAGTTATGACGATAAATGGACCGATTTCGCGACAAGCATTCTTGACACAATGACCGACTTCACCTGGATGGATGGACTGCGGGATAAACCATTTACAATCGAGGAATCTGTGTTCAAGGATGAGACGACGGATGGCGTGCATTGCATCCTTGGCCACAATTACCACGTGATCGCATTTTGGGCAAGTCGTCGCTTCGATTCTTGCTCGTACCACACTCGTCCGCTGATGCCACACAAAAATACGTGTTTCGTAAACGACGACGACGACGACGACGAGCTCTCGCAGTACAGCAGGGCCCCCGATAGCGATGATCGAGACGTTGAGTGCATATAACACGCGTCCGGATTCGCACGCTTGCACGCGACTGACTTTTTTCTTTCTTTCCTGACGTGCAGGGTGTACGCCAAGGCTGTTGCCGAATTCAAATGTGCGTGCGATCGACCCAAAGTCTTGTCGCTTTCTCCACACGCTTAAATGCGTGCGTTCGCGCACAGTGACATGGCAGAAACGGAAAAAGGAAAAACAACGCAAGTTTCTGAAAGCGGCCCAAGCCGACATGGACGAACACGTTTGCACAACTTTCCTTGTTTGTTCCCCCCCTTTTTTGATCTGTTCATCCCGGACAGGTCGATCAAAAAATAGCACAGGTGCGACAGATCATGAAGGAAATGTAAGCTAGAGCGCATATATGTGTCGACGCAACCGGATTTCACTTTTGATGTGATGTGGAAACGACTAGGGAAGAGACGTATCAAATGTTTTTATCCGACTATGCGGCCATCGAAGACAAACAACGAGAGGTCCTCGTCAAGATTATTGAAGCACAGAAAACGCTCGTCGTCTGTATCTGTTTTTTCTGGTCAACTTGTGACGCATATCCTCTTGCATCAGGCCTTATCCGTCAGGAAACACCAAGAGACGGTAGAGCTCACCCAAAACCTTGACGAAGGACACTTGGAGGGTGTCAAACAACTCAAGGAGACATATCAAGGTACGTGACCATGCGAGAGACGAGTGGCTCACGTACTTGTTGTGTCTCCCCCCTATAGACATGAGGGAAATGGTTGACGCGTTCATGAAGATCTGAACCCTCGGAACATGTGTGTATCTCTTTTTTTGGCACTGATGGCTTCTTGCGCAGTGGCGTGTCGTACCGAAACGAACTGAGAATAAACAAGGCATTTCACGCTCGCATTTGTTGGCCAGCGGGGTATCTATCTTCTTTTTTATGGCAAACCTGTCTGTCGCAGCGAAGACGGCCAAGATGTTCTCTTTTCTTGCAGTAAGCCCTGAACTAGTCGCAATGTCGGAGTGGGAGGAAAGCCACCAACTATTGCAGCGCAGATGATACCGCAGCACGTGGCCGCGGTCCAGTGAGGAAACAGACCCGCCTCTATGGCAGCCACTTCTTTTTTGCTAAGGGTGCTGTGGGATGAATCTTCTTGGCTCCGGGCTCGGCACCTTGTTTACGCCCTGAGTCCTCAGCACTAAGTCTCTTTCGACATGACTTGTGCAAACTATGATCTTGGCAGTCCACTTTAATCGTCGATGGTTCTACTTTTGATCCGGAATTTCCGTGGGGTTTGACGAAGAAGGTTCATGGTCACATGAAAAAAAGGGTAGGCAAGGCTAAAACCATTTACAGTACGCACGTGCCGTATCTCGGTCGAGCCCATCATCCGTCCGCCACTTGGACAGTGGCATCCCAGGAAGAAGGGAAACGCAAACCCCCCATAGCTCCTCGGGCCGGGGGGCGGCGAGGGGCTAGATCCAATGTTCTCAAAGAACATGGGCGATTCTCAGGAAGAAAGAAACACCATCCCAGCGAGTCACACAGGATATAAATGTATGAGGCCTGGCGAACTAGGCCAAATAGTAACAAAGTTGGAGACATACCGGTTCAACGCTTTTGCGTGTGGCTTTACTGCAAACAGCCATGGGGATGACGACACCACGAACGTTTGCGATGCTATCGGAAGGGTCGGCCAAAAGGACAAGACATACAGGGTTGTAGCCAAGGCTAGGCCTCATGCGCTGCGTTTTCCAAAAAAAAAAAACGAAATGGATTCAATTCCATACGAAGAGGCAATGATGCTGACTACGGGTCGACCAAAAATTGAAGTCATCTGTGTACGCCTCTCTACTTCCCATTAATTTGAATACCGTAGACGTGTGGCCCGAAGCGCCGGCGGGAGAACTCAACACAGCCATTGGCATTCATGGGGAAGCATGGAGCATTGCTTTTTCCAGAAACAAATATCCAAAGTGTCAATCAGGCCCACAAGATGATAGCTTTATCGCCGACACGCCATTCAGCCTTGGCGCTGTCGACATGCAAACTGCGCATGCGTTTCAGTCTGAGCGCTGTATTTGCTGTATTGTTCCTGCCAAAGATGGATGTGAGCTCGGCGTCCGAAGCCGTGAGGTCGAGATCGAGGTCGAACAAGGCGGGAACGTGTAAAACGATACGCCTCGGCTCGATGTCGAGCGTGGATTCAGAAATGACTGTGCGTGTCTGTGTTGGATTGGTTATCTCGGTATATCCCGTGGGAGGTGGTGATGGTGCTTACAACGCCAGGGACGTCGAAGACAATGCGGAGGAGGGAACCGTGTTGTGACCAAGTCCATGTGGGGATTTGAGTTTCAGGAATGGGCGCCAAGGACGTTTTGAGGATGCCCTTTGGTGGCAACTTGCCAGATACGTTGACAGGGCGTTTGGGTGCCTCCTGGATGGGCATAGTAGACGGTCGGTGGTGCAGGTGACCAGGGGGGTAGAGCGCCGTAGGGACGAGCACCCGTCGGGCCTGCGGAGTACCTTTGGCGGCGATGTTGGGCGTGCCAACGCTCCGAGAGAGGATCAAAGTTGTCTGTGCCTCGATGCGCTGAAATACGAGTTCTATATGCACAGAGGGCGGTGAGATCGGAGAGTCAGAAGCGCGGGACGACGGATGGTTACCGATGACGAAGCTTTTGAAATCGGCATGTTTGAGGGTGCGAGATTTGATGGACGGATTGAGTACGCAATCGAATACGATGGCTGGCTGTCCGGCTGATCAAATGATCGAAGGTAAGCAACGAGGCAGACGGCGCTGGCTTGAGGAATGACGACGCCGCAGAGGGACCGACGCGGTGCAGCACGAACCTTTGTCTGAATCCCGGCGTGTATCTGACAGGATGATGGGGACGAACCACGCCTCCGGGCTCGATTCGTCCGCGTCGAGGCCGTGCATTGCGCGGCGAATGGCATCGTCGGTTGCGGGGGGGGGAGGTGGCACGGCATCGTCCCAGGCGATGTTGGCGAATATCTTGAGGCCCTTTTCGACTTGGATGGTGTTGTCGACGAGGGCGTCGTTGAGTGCCCTCGACTTGACGCAGAAGCCGGGAGTCGGATTGAGTTCGACGGTCTCCATCAAAAAAAAAAAACACGCCTTGGATCGGTCTATTCCCCAAAAGGCAAGAGCATATATCGCCTTGCCATGACTCGTATAAAATGATCGCACATTTCAGTCCACCTCCATCGCCATCGCCCTCTTCTTCCTCTTCTTCTCCTCCTCCACCTACACCTACAGCCATGTCCCCTCACCCCATCACACCCTTCCCCGAGGACGACAAGCAGCTCCAGGAGTATATGCAGGACAGACGTGTCGTCGGCGTACGTTATTCCCCGCACCGCACGCGTCTCGTCGATCATGCCACTGACGCTGTCGTTCCCAGTATGACCCCCTTGTCCAGCCCGCGCTGCTGAGGCATGAAATTACCCCTACCGAGCTGTCCAGCCTCACCATTGCCTCGGCCCGCTACAACGCTGCCCGCATTCTTGCCGGTCAGGACGAGCGCGTCGTCGTCATCGTCGGCCCCTGTTCTATACACTCCCCCGAACAGGCCATCGAATACGCCAAGCTTCTCAGAGCTAAAATTCCCACTTGGGAAAACTTGCTCATCGTCATGCGTGCTTATTTGTGAGTCATTTCACGTCGCTTATTGGTGCCTGACCGTTGTCTCATATATCCATTCCCATCTATAGCGAAGTATGGGACAATGCTATCTAGACCTTCTTTTCAGGCTAATCTCTCTTGCAGAAACCGAGGACCACGGTCGGCTGGAAAGGCCTGATCAACGACCCGGTATGCCTCTTTTTTTTTTGCCTCGAGTGTCTCCGCAACTCAACCTGGTGCACAAGGACATCGATGGTTCCTTCCAGATCAACAAGGGTCTTCGCATTGCAAGGCAGCTCCTCTGCGACCTCACCGATCTCGGTGTACCCGTTGGCTCAGAGTTACTCGATACCATCTCTCCTCAGTACATTGCCGATCGTGCGTTTTTCCTATTTCGTTTGTCTGTCCTTCGACTTATCTCCACTAATAGTCATTTCCTGGGGTGCCATCGGCGCCCGGACAACCGAGTCTCAACTTCACCGAGAACTCGCTTCTGGTGTCTCCTTCCCGATTGGCTTCAAAAACGGCACTGATGGAAGGTGAGACTTCCGCCGGTAATGATACTTGACTTTTTGACATTCTCATCGCTTGTTTCTTGTACCAGTGTCACCGTCGCCATTGACGCGATGCGTTCGGCCTCGAATCCCCATGCATTCATGGGTGTGACCGAGCATGGTCTGGCTGCCATCGTCAAGACTCGCGGGAACCAAGACGTGCATGTCATCCTCCGTGGAGGCACCAGAGGCCCCAACTACGCATCCGAGCATGTGACGGCTGCCGCAAAGTCCATCGAGAAGGCTCGCCCCAAGTACCACCCGAGCATCATGATTGACTGCAGCCGTGCGTGTCCTTTC
>JBBPKM010000770.1:0-12065 GCA_038089255.1 Austroboletus rostrupii | reverse complement strand
CTGTACTTTAGCTTAGTTCTCCCTTGTATTCTCCCGAATACATCTTGTCTTCGTGCTAGCTCCCAGGCGCTCTCTTTCGTCTGGTCTCCTAGTCAACTAGTCCTCGTCCTACTATTGAGTGGATGCTATCTTGCATTACCTAGAACCCTCGACTCTAGGGTTACCCAGCATTTGGTTCTTGTCCTCACAAGGGCTATGCTCCTACCTACCCAGTCGAAGCGTAACAGATGGTGGGAGGAGGGTGACATTCGTATTGTCGGTGGAGTCGTCGGAGCAGTGATTGGGTCATCAAGAAAGAGCATCAGGGCCAGCCAGTTGCGCAGCAGGAACATGTTCGATGTGTAGGTCATAGTCTGTGATGTCAAGGAGCCAGCGTGCTTGTCGCCGATTCAGTTTTTGCAGCTGTTTAAAATATGTAAGGTTTTTATGGTGTGTAAAAACATGAACGGGATAGCTAGAACCAAGAAAATAGTGTCACCAGGCCCCCAGAGCCTGAATAGCGGCAAGTAGCTCGCGGTCATAAATATCATAGTTGCATTTTGTAGGTGAGAACGTCTGGGATAAATAAGAACATGGTTGCCATTCGCCATTCTCATTAGTCTGTAGTAAAATGCCTCCTGTGGCATACTTCAAGGCGTCAGTTGCAATGGCAAACAGTTGTGAGGTATTGGGCATCTGTAATACCAGTTGAGAGGTAAAGATTTCCTTCAGGTGGTGGAATGCCATTTGGCATTCCTTGGTCCAAGACCAGGTGTGATCCTTTTTTGTGAGGTCTAGTAGAGAACAGGCGATAGAGGAATATCCAGGAACAAATTGACGATAGAAATTGGTGAAACCCAAGAAGGAGCGAACCTCCTTTGGTTTTGTTGGGGTTGGCCACAATGTAATACCTTCTAATTTGACTGGGTCCATCACTAGGGACCCTGGTTTAGCAATCATACCTAGATATTTGATGGAGTCCAAATTAAAGAGGCATTTGGCGAGTTGTAGTCGTAGATGCAGGTCTTGCATACATTGGAGGACCTGATGCATAGTGTCATCATGGATCTGTTGATCTGGGGAAAAGATCAGGATATCATCCATATAGATGATGATGCGTTCTTCTGCGATGAGGTCATGGAATTCAGTGTTCATGAATTGTTGAAACGTTGCTGGGGCATTCTTTGGGCCAAATAGCATAACAACTGGTTCAAAAAGTCCGTGGTGGGTAATGAAGGTGGCTTTCCATTGGTCACCTTTTTTGATATATATGTTGTTGTACCCCCAGCAAACATCGAACTTAGTAAACACCCTAGCAGAGCAGAGTTTGTCAAGGAGGTCGAAAATGAGTGGAAGGGGGTATGCATCTCAGATGGTATGGTCATTAAGGTACCTGTAGTCCTGGACTGGTCACAGTTTACCATCCTTTTTTTTGACAAAGAAAAAAGGGGCTGCTTGTGGGGAGGTAGACAGACAGATTTTTCCTGTTTTTAGGTTCTCATCTAGGAATTTGTCTTGATCTTTTTGCTCTTCAGCCATCAGCAGGTACAATTTTCCAATTTTGGGTTTGAATATATCTGTGAGGTTTATTTCGTGGTCACAGTCTTGGGATGGTGGTAATGGCGTATTCTTATCTGAAAAGATGTTGGCGAAGGTGGCATACTGTAGGGGTAGAATGACTTCTTCCTTCTTTGCATGGATTGCAAGGTTCGTAGATGTAGTGGTGGTGCAGGTGAGAGCAGGATTCAGGATGAATTTCCTGTTGGCGAGGACAGTTCAGGAGAGGATGCGGAGTGGTTTTAGATGTGCCATATCTCTTGCTAGGCAAATGGTGCTACAGAGAGCCTCATCCTCAATTTAATTGAGGTATCCAAACAGGTGTTTATTTACCAGGGCATCAACATTCACATGCCATGGTGGAGGTGTAGTATAATTGGGGCATCGTAGGTCATACAAGGCGCCTTTTTGCTGTTTCTCTTGTTTGTGTATGGCTATTAATTCTGCTGTTTGATTGGATTCCTTAGGGACTCTCAACGTTTTCTTTTTCCAATCGATTTCAGGTCTGACTGCCATTAGCCAGGGGAATCCTAGGATCATTGTTTCTTTCCCGCAGTTCATTAGGTAGAACTCAGTAGCGCGAACGTGGCCGTTGACATTAATGAAGAGCATAGTTTTGAATTTGATAGTTCCATTGCTGTTGGTCGAGGCATCTACGTTGCAGATAGTGATGGGTATGGGTAGATGCGTTTGAGGGAGCTTTCTTGACTGGGCAAACTCCCAGTCGATGCATGATACTTGGGCTCCTGAATCGATAAAAGCGGTGGTTGTGATGGCTTTGATGTTCATGTCTATGGGCATTATAATTTGAACAGGGATGTGCATTGCTTTCATAGTTACTGGCATAGCATTACATGAGACATCTAGCAGGGGAGATACGTGCGTTGCAGGCGTTCTCCCATTTAAAAAACCCAAGTTGATCTGGCCGATGGTTTCATCATCCTACATCTTGGTGATGCTAGCCTTGGTTTCTTCTTTGACTTTCTACACCATGCGCTGAGTGGGTATAGGGCATATTTGAGTATTGCTGGGGCATGTCCTGACCGAGTGTCCTTTTCTTCGGTACAGGAAACATAGTCCTTCTTTTCAACATCTTTTCCTTTCTTCAGATATAAGCTTTTTGATGTTGACTGTGTCAACATCCATGGCATTGGGGTCGCAAGCCGGAGTGCTTTGTGTTTGAACTGTAAGTGTAAACAGCATGTTTCCTCGGCAATGTTTGTTGGCAATCTCTAGAGCTCTTTCTTCTATGCCGACGAAGTGCATAGCCTTTGTATACCAATCCTTCACCTTATCCAGTACTTTCTCCATCGTTTGAATTCGACGCATTAAAGAGATGGGAATACCAGTAGCGAAGTAATTGATGAGCACCTGGTCATTGGTGATTCCAGTCAGAGCAACTTTACTCTGGAACATGGCAATATATTTTTGGAGCGCAGGGTTGTATCCTCTGTTCCTATTTTCATAGATGCGTTCGCAGGCCAGCCAGGCTAATGAGTCACCTTTGAGATCCGTGTTTTCAAATGCAGTGCGGAACTCCATTTTGAAATCGGCCCAGGTTCCCATAGTGAAGGTTCCAGCCGTCAATTTTGATTCTCTGAAGATATCCGCCCAGGTAACAGTGGTTCCCTTCTTCATGAATGATAGAGCATATGCGATCTGCTTGTTCGGGGTGTTGTACAATTTGTCATTGACAGCCAGATACATTTGTACTAATCGTAACCAGGGAATAGCCCATGCATACAATCCATCGAAGTCCTCAGGGGCCCCAAGGTGTAGTTCCGTTGGTTTTACTGTGGCTGTGTTGGACATTACTACCAGTGCTGTGATGTTTGTAGAGGCGATGTTAGAGGGTGGAAAGGTGTGTCGGAATAGCAAGCGCACGCACAGTTGTGACTGCCATCACATCAAGGATGCACAGGGCAGTGATGTGCCGCTTTGATCACATATCAACCCATAGGGACGTTCAAACATTTTCTGAGCATACAGCCTTTTCTTTGTTTTCTTCCCTGTGTTTCACCCATTCTGAACTTATCTCACTGCTGATCCTGTTTTCATGTCGTACTATAGTTGACCGTCGCATATATATACTACGCCGTCCAGTTGCGAACACCTCAGTCCGTTGTCTTGAACACGACTGAGGTGAGCTACCCATATACCTACAGCTACCTTTGCCCGTACTCACATTATATGTAGTTGTTCTCCTCTCTAGGTAAATCAAATATCAGTCCGTTGTCTTGAACACGACTGAGTTGTTCTCCTCTCTAGCCGTGTGATTTGAATACCCTCGAGAGCTCTCATTTCCTATAGGTTATGAGCCCTGCTTCCCTGTGATATCAATCTCCAAGAACACACCTCACCGCCGTCGCCATGTCCGTCGTCCCTGTCACCACCGACACCCTCCCGAGTAATGTCCCAAAGCTCGACGTCAAAGGCACAAACTGGGCCATTTTTCTTTTCCGCTTCCAGGTAGCTGTCGAGGCCAAGGACTTGTGGGACCACTTTGACGGAACCACCACATGTCCCACCTTCCCCGATCCTATCACGGCAGCCCAACAAGCTGCGGTCACTAAGTGGAGGAAGGACGAACGAATGGCAAAACATCTGCTCACCCAGCGCATCCCAGATTCGACCGCCTTGCGCGTCCAAAAGCAGACATCTGTGCACGGCATGTGGAACGAGATAGTCAAAGAGTACACCGAAAAAGGCGCATACACACAAACGGACCTGTGTGCGCAATTTCTCGAGCTGAAGTTGCCAAAGGGAGGAGACGTCTGCCAGTTCCTGGACGGCCTGTGGACGAAACGAGAAGAGTTAGCGGCTGTCGGGGTAGAGATCGACGAAAAAGATTACCGTTCGACCATCATAAAGTTGCTCCCCAACTCGCTTGCGAACTTCGCATCGAGTCAGCTCACTGCCACTCGACTGTTCAGTTCAACCAAGACTCTGGAACCCAATACCCTCATTTCAGTAATATCAGAAGAGGCAGACCGCCAGAAAGCAAAAAACCCACCACGTGCTGACAAGGATCGAGATCGCGACGAAGCTATGGCCATTGGATTGTCATCTTCCTCAAATAAGCGAGGAAAGGGGCAGCGCGGGAACTGGAACAAGGGAGGCAACTCAAAGAAAGAGCCACCGAAATGTTGGGTATGCGACTCTACAGAGCATCTCGCAGTCTTTCATAGAAAAGACAACGGAGGCGAGAAGAAACTCACCAGTGGAAGCGTCGCGAATGCCGCGATAACTGATTCAGAGGACGGAGTTTTTGGCGTCATGGACGAGTCTAGTGACGACAAGTCCACCATACCCGACGGAGGGAAAGTTGACGATGCTGAAGACTGGTTTTCGGTCACCGATGAAGACCTGCTCAATGACGTTGGGGATGCAGAGAAGAACCAAGCACTGAGAGTCGAGGATGAGAGATCCATCGACTGTGCTGATTCCACCAAGGAACCTGAGGACGCTGCAATGAAAGCAGCAGACGAATGCACCAAATCGTGCCAAGTTGAACTCTTTGACTCTGGAACAACACGACACATCTTCCCGTACTGTGAGCGTTTTGAGAACCTCATGGATATTCTGAACAAGTCGTTCACTGCTGCAAATCATCAAAAATTCGTCGCGACAGGCATTGGCGATATGATCATTGACATACCAAACGGATATGACACATCGCGACTAAGACTTACAGAGGTTCTGTACTCACCAGAAGTCGGGTACATGCTGGTGTCGATCAGCCGTCTTGATGAGCTCAGGCTCTCAACCACCTTCACAGAAGGGTACTGCACTATTCAAGGATCAGACGGAGAAACAATTGGGAGAATACCACGCATCTCGAAAGGACTGTACCATGTGGTACACGACAATGACTTTGCAAACTTTGCTGCCAAACCTGTGACCATAATGGAACTCCACCACTATTTCAGGCACATCACGCCATTGGTTGCTCGCTGGCTACTCAAAAATGGGCTAGTCAGCGGATTGAAACTGACTGACTTGAAGGATGATGGCACCTTCAACTCATGTGAGTCCTGCATATATGCAAAAGCCACCCGGAAGCCAATTGCCAAGAAACACGAGGGGGAGCGAGCGTCAAAACTCGGCGCACTCATTTGGTCTGATGTCTGGGGGCCAGCACCTCTCAAAACGCTCAGAGGAAAGCATTATTATGTTACATTCACAGATGACCACATGCAACTCACCTATATGTGCCCAATCCGCCAGAAGAGTGACACCTTTGCCTCGTACCAGCAATTCAAAGCTTGGCTTGATCGCCAACTCGTGGCCAAAGTCCAGGTCCTACACTCTGATTGAGGGGGTGAATACCAAGGCAAAGAGTTTGTTGCCTACCTCCAATGCCAAGAGACAGTCCAACGTTTCACTGTGCATGACACCCCACAGCACAATGGTGTCGCCGAAAGGTTAAACTGAACGATTCTTGAGCACGTGCGTGCACTACTGTATGTGAGCAGTTTGCTGAAATTCCTATGGGGAGAAGCAGCCCGGCACGTCATTTGGCTGAAGAATAGGACATCCACCAAGATCCTCGGTGGTTGCATCCTATATGAGATCGCTTTCGGGCGAAAACCAATCTTGAGCCAGGTCTGTGAGTGGGGATGCGATGCATATGTGCGAAAGGAGCATCCTGACAAACTAAGCTGGAGAGTCGAAAAGGTCAAATGGATGGGAGTCGATGAGCACACAGAAAATGCTCACCGTGTTTACTGGCCGATGAAATGCATCATCATCGTCGAGCGGAATATCTATTGGAACAAAACACGACATGACATCGAGGGAGAGGGAGAGAAATCAGCAAAAAGCGATGTCACGGAGGTATATATACACACCGAACCCCATGACACAAAGAATCCAAACTCACTGCCAGCACCACACGCCCCACCCGATTCTGCACCTCACGTCCCTGCTTTACCTAGTCAACCTCGCCCTAGATAGAATCATCAGCCCAGTCAATGTGTGCTCGATATCATAAACGGAAAAGCTATTGACCCCACTTTACCAAAAGGAGTCCAACTCCCTGGCTCAATAGCCGACGTCCCTGACCCTGATGGTAGACCCACCTTACTCGAAGGAGAAGGAACTACCAAGCAACTCTTCAGTGCACTCGAACATGACGACATTGACCTCACTCTTGCCCTAAATGACACGATCACCGAGGCTGAAGCACTTGAACCAACCTTGCTTACCGAAGCAAAGTGTTGCCCTGATTGGCCGCAGTGGGAACAAGGCATCCAAGAGAAGCTCGCAATGCTCAATAAGGCCAGTACCTGGAAACTCGTCAGCCCCCCTGAAAATGCCAACATCATCGGCTCAAAATGGGTTTTCCATGCTAAAAAGGACGCTGCCAGAAACATCGTGTGCTACAAAGCATGCCTCATTGCCCAGGGCTTCTCACAGGTACCCAGTGTCAACTATTTTGACACTTACGCCCCTGTCGCCAAACTCGCATCTATACGGACAGTGCTCGCCCTCGCCGCTCGTCTCGACCTCGAGCTCCACCAGATCGACATCAAGGGCGCATACTTAAATGGCACGCTACAGGACGATGAGTGCATTTACATGCGCCAGCCACCAGGTTACGTTGATCTGGCTCACCCCCATCACATCTGCCGATTACTGAAAACACTATATGGACTCAAATAGAGTGGCCGTCAATGGTACCAGAGGCTCGTAGAGATCCTCGTCAAAATTCTCGGTTTTAAGCAGTGCGAAGTCGATCAAGCAGTATTCATCAAGCACGGTAACAGTACCTTCATCATCGTTGTAGTATACATTGACGATTGCACCATCATGGCACCAACACTTGCAATCATTATTGAGTTCAAGATGCAAATCAGTAAGCATGTCGAGATCACTGACCTCGGCGAGCTCCATTGGCTACTCGGCATTGAAGTCACACATAACTGCCAAGAGCACACCATTGCACTCTCACAACACTTCTACCTGGAGTCGATCACACGCTGATTCAGCTTTGACAAGCTCAAGCCCGTATCCACCCCCATGGAGCCACAGACCAAGCTCAGCACCACTCAATCTCCTTCCACCGGCACCAAGCATGCAGCTATGAAGCACATCCCATACCGTGAAGCCATTGGTTTGCTTATGTACGTGGCACTTGGCACCCAACCAGACATCTCATACGCCATTTCCATAGTCTCGCGCTTTTCCAGCAATCCAGGTATGCCTCATTGGTGTTACGATTTATCCCTAGTTCTTATTTCTTTTCTCCATTATACCTTTATCCGGACTTATCTTCCTTTCACAATAGTCACTCGTGACTTCTCACGACTATTGTACCGGTACTCCGGTTCCTTCCTACTTACTCATTTCCCTTGACTCATTATTCCGTGCTGACTGATACCTCAGTCAGCGGTTACTCATATGTGCTTACTCTTCACTTCTCCTTTTGTACTATACGAGCCTGCCCTCACCTCCTTACCTATGTATATAAACCCCTCAACGGGTTCCCTGTACTTTAGCTTAGTTCTCCCTTGTATTCCTCCGAATACATCATCTCTTCGTGCTAGCTCCCAGGCGCTCTCTTTCGTCTGGTCTCCTAGTCAACTAGTCCTCGTCCTACTATTGAGTGGACGCTACCTTGAATATCCTCAAACCCTCAACCCTAGGGTTATCAAGCACTTGGTTCTTGCCTCACAAGGGCTACGCTCCTACCTACCCAGTCGAAGCGTAACAGCAGGTACGATGCTGAAGTAGTCCGTTTTAAGGGCACCGCGAGAGAAAAGGATAAGTCCTGAAGAGATGGAAATCGAAGTGTAAGAAAATCGTAACACTAGCTGACTTCTGCTATGCCACAAGTATTGACGCCCATATCGAACCAGATTCCACCGTCCATGCGTTATATTCACTATACCTTCAAAGCACCTCTATCGCCACTATGGGGAACATACTGGCGCAAGACGCCCAAACAGCAGGACACAGACAGCAACTGCTTCACATTCAATGGACGATGAAAGAAAACCTTGTCACAGCTATGCATGAGATGGACCTCATAGAGTTTTTCCTCGACATAGATCGCTATTGTCAGGAAGTATATACTCAGCCATCACTCGCCACACGCCTCACCAATGACCTGTCCACTCCTTCAGCATCATCAACACCACTCCACTCTGATGAAGAACAACTACTAGCATGAATGGATGCTTGGTGGTTGGGAAACGATGGCTTTGACCTGCTCCCTGCCAATCACCCTTGCTATAACCAAGCTTGTTATTAGTGCCACCAGCTAGGCCATATACAAGTTGACTGTCAGTTCTACCAATGTTTCCACTGTCTCCGATGGGCCCCAGGCCACCACACTAATTGTTGCAGACTTCATTGTGCCATGCCAAAACCATCCCCACCATCCTCTTCATCCTCATTGCAGCAGTCCTATGCATTCAGCACATTCCGCCATGCCATAGTAACCTTTGGGTTGCCCATCTCCCCTGCAGGATTTCATCCCGCAAATTCATGGGGAACTCCTCATGCACACCCCTACCCCATTTCATATCCCAGGCATTCTCTTCCCCCTTGGGCAGCCTCTCCTCCTTCTAATGATGGCTTTGACGACGTTACCTATGCCAACATTACAGGGTCCCTGTGCGGGGGCTACTTAGATATGTGAGGGACTTTTCGCAGTGCTACAAGTGTAGGATAGGGGTAGTGTTACAATTTCTTCTTTTTCTTTTTGCATACAGACTTATCCTTTTCTTCCTATGATAACATATCAGACTACATCGTTATCGTACTCACCATCATGAGTTTCCCACATCACGTATATGCTTTTACTCATCGGCCGGTCATCAGTCATCTGATTGCCCAGTTTCACTTATGTCTTCCTTTCTTACTCATGGCCCGTGCTACAATGGATACCTATATCAGTCTTTACATTGTAGCCCATATACCTTAGTTTAGTTCTCCTTGATCCATATCAAGTTTCACTTTGCTCCTGGTTGTTCTCTTCCAACCAGCTTATCGAGCACTGAGTCATTGTCCTACTCTTGAATGGACACTTCCTCATGCTAGCCCCTATACGAGGTCTTCTAGATCTACCTTAAAACGACAAAAGGATTTGTTCAATCAAGGCTGCACTCTGTCCTACCTGGCCGAAGCGTAACATTCCTCAGTAATCAGAGTGCTATATTGTGGTCCAGCAAACAGCAGAGTATGGTTGCTCTTTCCACCACTGAGTTAGAATATATTGGACTTAGTCTGGCAGGACAATATCTCACTTGGCTCCAAAGCTTCTTCTCTAAAATTGAATACCTATAAAAGGTGCCAACTATACTTCATTGCAATATCCAGGCCACAATCATTCTTAGCTGTGACCCACAATTCAGAGTGCATACAAAACACATTCAATAAAAATACCACTTTATTCAAAATGATCTTGTTGGAAAGAAAGAGGCAGTTATTAAATATGTTTCTATCAAGGACATGATTGCTAACATTCTAATAAAGCTGTTGACCAGGAAACAGCATTGAAAGTTCATCAGGGCAATGGAACTATGAATGTGCTTAAGTGAAAATGTTAAAAATCCATCTTCATAAGCTTTCAATAACACTCAAGACTTTTCAAACTATCACTAGCTTGAATCCCATGTTGCTTCAACTAGAGATGATAAAAGGAGCACAATAAAATGCTAGGAACTCTCAGAAAACAATTACAATATTTTATGATATTTTTTTTGTAAAAGAGTTTGTTTCATTGTCACTTCTTGATTTTCACTTTATCCTTTCTGAGTTCAAATTGTTTTTCTTGTCCACTTTTGGCACCTTTGATCCAGGAATGGTAGAAATCAAATGTAACTGCTTCTTCATCTCTTTATTCCTTTAGTGTATATATATGGCATTTTATACTTCTTCTTTTTAATGAAATACTCCAACTACTAAGGCCCAAACATAAAAGATGAAGTAGCTCTTGAAATTTTTAGAGTATCATCAAGGGCTGGAGCATTTTGGATTTGGATGTAGGTATCTTGGTCTTCTAGCCACCAAGGATTTGGGCTTTTAAAGGACAAGTCTTGGGATTCCTGCCTGAAACAAGACTAGCTTGCTAGAATTTGGCAACATCTAGCCTGCTCTAGATGACTTATTAGAAGAGAGCTTTGTTACAACTTGTCCCTACCTTGGTAACCCTACTATACTTTTTTTCTAGATCAGCCATTATCTCCTATCCTACCAGAGATTCCTCCACCCCTGTATGCTCTTGGCATCCTCCAAGCCTCTCCTGGGCTCTCCTGAGCCATTCCTAGGCTGTCTCTAAATATCCCTCATTAGTTGCTCCTTATGAGCTATCCAGCCTCCTCCTATCCTTGAATCAGGATCACAACCTGATCACTCCTTCATGGATTGCATTCAGCATCCTCTGAATGCTTTTCCAGCCTTCTAAGCACCTGTATCATTCATCTGGCCATTCCTAATCTCCCTAGATCATGTCCTTTTTATTGAGTCCACATGGTCTCCTCATCTAGTCAACCATCTGGCCTTCTTCCAGTACTCCCAGGTCTCCAGATCTTTCTTGGATCACATCCTCAAAGATCTCCCTTGTATCCAGTTGCATCAGCCTTCACTGATGCTTCTCTCTAACTGCTTCTCCTAGATCTGGCTCACAATTAGATCTAAGCTTTCTCCTGGATTTGTATTTGACTTCTGGCTACTCCTGGAAGTCCCCAACCAAACCACTGTGCCTACTGGATGCCTACCCAATCCACCTACAGTCAATTAGGCTATATGGCCACATCCCAGACTGCTTCAGCTATATCCAAGGCTAAGCTATCCAAATCACATCTGATGAAGATCAGATGTTCACCAGACCTTCTGGCTCTTCTGCCAGCATCCAGACAAGTTCCTGGCACCTCTGTGTGCCCTTGGGAATATCCTGATACATCCTCTTCATTGAGATCATGCTTTCTTTGACTTCACCAGAACTTTCAGATCACCTCCTAATCCTAAATCGAACTAGAACCTCTTGATCTCCTCAAAAGCATCAAAAACAATCATTCTTCATTGCTCCATGCATTCCCCTGGATGCTCCTCAGTCCTCTTCAGTTCCCCTTGCCACCTAAAGGCTCTTTAATCTATATCTGGCATCTTTCAAATATGTCTCTTCCTGGTATCTAACATATATAGCTATCTGCCATGTGTTTATCTTGATCTGATCACTTCTAGACTGCATCTAGAAGTTCTCTGAACCTGCTCCAACCCATCAGGACCCTTCCTGATGTGTCTCCACTTCCTCTGCATCCAGATCTCCTCCTACTCCTAGATTTTCTTCTAGTCCTTTGGATTACTCCTAGCTGTTACGCTTGTTCCGGGTAGGACGCAAGCGTAGCCCTGGATGAACCAAATGCCAGGCGTAGTCGACAATAACCCCTGTGGAAGGCGGCTCGTATAATAACCTCTGCGGAGAGGTTGTCGTAAAGTAGCACGAGGAAGCGTCCACTCAAGAGTAGGACGAAGACTCGGTGCTCGATAGTCACAACGGACGAGAACGTTGCGGAGCCAAG
>JBBPKM010000769.1:0-12070 GCA_038089255.1 Austroboletus rostrupii | reverse complement strand
CATCCACAGCAGGAAGAAGAGGCCGATGTTCACTTCGAGCCAGTCGTCAGACTCACAGAGCAGGTGGAAACGAAAACTTTCGAAGAAGACGAAGATGTTCTCTTCAAAATGTGAGCACTTTATCAATTCATCGATTGATGGCTTTTGAAACCATGCTCTCAAACTCTAGGCGCGCTAAACTCTTCAGGTTTGAACCCAGCACCAGCGAATGGAAAGAAAGAGGCACTGGAGATGTCCGTTTACTTCAGCACAGAGAAACAAAGAAGGTCCGCTTGGTCATGAGACGTGACAAGACTCTGAAAGTCTGCGCCAATCATGCTAGTGAGCACTTCATCGCCACATCCCAACTCTTCTTACTGATGGCCCGCTCAAGTCACGCCCGATATGCGCCTCCAACCGAATATTGGCTCAGACAGGAGCTGGGTGTGGAAGGTTGCCGCCGATTATACAGAAACCCCACCTACGGCTGAGACGCTCGCAATTCGTTTTGCGAACTCGGATAGTAAGCAAGGCCGAAATCGTTATTCCCTTACTGAGTTTTTTTTTTTGCAGACGCAAAGGTGTTCAAGAAAGAGTTCGAGAATGCACAGATAATAAATGCCGGGGGCTCACCTGAGAACCAAGAGGCAAAAGAAGAAGAAAATCCAGAGATAGATACTGAGAGGCCGGAGGAGGTTGTAGAAAAGGCAGAAAATCCTGAGAAGGCCGAGTCGGAAGAGAAGGACGAGTGACGATCAGTAGTTCAATTCAGTGCATGAAGGTGGCCTCGGATTCTTCATAGTAGGCTTTATGACGACGTTCTTGTCAGACTATCCCTTTCATCTTACCACCCCGCCTTTCAGTTTACGATAATGTAGACTACTTCGTCTCACATTTACCTACAGTTGTCACGGAATACCAGAAAATTTGTCGCTTGTATTTCTACTGATATGTACTCAATCCTGGTACAGCATTGAGCGCTGAGCAATCGCGATGTATTCAAACAGACTAACGAAACCCACTAATCACGTGCACTGCGCTGGTGCCAGCCGTTCCTCGTTAGCCCATGCTGCCCAGAAGGCAGAACCCTCTCCACGTGCCCAGTACATCGCCTGTTTCTTGCCAAGAACGACCTCCTCGTCAATGAGTACATAACGAACAGTCTGGCGGCTATTAGCATCCACCCAATGCAATTGGGGTCCAAACTCCTACCGATCCCCTTTCAAAACACGTTAAATCGAATGGAAGAGAAGATATCATAATATATGCTTACGGAACTTCGTACATTGGTTCCAAAAGTAGTGCCTCCTAAGTGATATGAGAACTCATCTAAGTATATAAAGTATTGCAGACTGACCATGATCCCCCTGAGGCCTCTGGCGCCACCACCTCTCTCTGAAGCCTTGCGACATATTTGATCAAGGGCTGCACTCGTGAAACGGATCTCAACGCCTGAGTAGCCAAATAATGCAGTGTACTGCGAAACGAGCGAGCCTCGAACTTCTGTAAGGATCCGTCGTAGGTCAGGGACTGTAAGGGGGCTAAGTGCGGTTATAGAAGGCAGGCGCGAGATGAATTCAGGAATGAAGCTGGGCATGTCGATAAGGAGGTCAACGAAGTGGAAATAAAAATTAATTTTACCCGTATTTGATGAGATCTAGGGGCTTCCGCGTCAGTGTAAATGGGTTTTGGATGAGAACAATGCTCCCACCTGAAGGTTCCACTAAATCAAGAGTATTTTGTGACGACCTCCGGTTAGGAGTGAAGAAAGGAAGGGATCCACTACTCTCTGTTTCATCACCTTGAGGTGCCAAAGTAGCGGTAAAGCCGATAGACTGACAAGCCCTGAGATTTTTGCTCCTGTTAACTGAATATAGAGTAATTCACATACACCTTTGGCCACCCTTCGCTTCACCACGTTATCCAATCCAACAAATGCGCCGCTCAAGATGAACAAGACGTTCGATGTGTCGATATTATATACGTCTGGTCGAGCTGTCCTAATCTGCATACCAATCGAGGAACTGTTAGTGACTACTCACATGAAACTGGGCTTTGCCCCCTTGCCCCAGGCCTCGACCGGCCCTCGCCGGCTGCGCTCGGAGGAGGTTCAAGGCCGGATTTGCCTTGAACAGAGACCATGGACCCTTCCATCATGCGCAACAAAGCCTGCTGTACGCCTTCCCCGCCAACATCGCGGGACCCTTCCATACCTGTACTTGCTTTACGAGCAATCTTGTCAACTTCATCAATATATACTATTCCTGAGCTGTGTAAAATGTCCAATGAGAAACGCAACCAATTAGTGTGGTTGGATAATACCTGGCTCGAACGGGATCCCAGCTAGCCGCCTGTAGCTGTACAGAATATTCGTCGGAAAATTATCTGAGAAAATCTGCAGTACACACCAGTCGTTGAATAGCTATCTCTACATCTTCTCCTACGTCTGATGGAAGTTAGCAGAGAGCTTAACATCTGTAGCCTGCAAACTAACATCCGGCCTTGTATAATCATTGTCAGGAAACACTTGCAAAGAGCGGGAGAGTGACGAACCTGTGTAAATGACGTTGCATCGCTAACGGAGAATGGGACATCAAGTATTCTTGCCAGTGTGCGTGCCAATAGTGTCTTTCCTGAACAACGAAAAATTCAACACAGTGCAATAATGAATGTGTGGTCCCACCTGATCCTGTTGGCCCTCTGCAAAGTTGACTCAGTCACTCTTGGCCGATTGCAAGGTATTTATTTTTTCACATTACCAAAACGTTGCTCTTTTCGAACAGTGGATTTGGATGCTGATGCTGCAGGGTTGAACGAGGTGCAGAGAGACGTTGTGGATGTGGACGTATTTGTGCTGCTGTAACACTGTTGGCGTTGGCGAGTCGTACTATCAAACACAAGGTCACTATATTACGTGGGCTTGGGATCTCAATAATAAGACATACCGTCCAGAGGATTGACCGCGTCCGACTCCCATCCCTGCACGGCCGACTGATCTTCGGCAGTAGTGAGATTGGCGCGCACTCGATTGTAATGGTTGAAGACACTACAAAACATCAGGCCTGGCCATTACTTGAAATATGCCTGGAAGCACGCACGCAACGGACAGTACCTTCTTCGCATTCTCCTGTCCAATCACAAATTCGTCGAGGTACTTCACGAGCTGTGCCGTGGACGGTGAGCTGACACGTCCACTATCTATCAAAGAGAAGTACCTGTCTCGGGGTTGCGAGGCTTGCTGAGCGCACGGCGGGACGATCATCTAATTCTCCTCGCGGGACATAGTCGTATGGCTGCGCCTGGGTTCGCAGATGACGCGTAAGAGTTCGCAGGGATCGAGCACGTCGAGCTAGTTGGCTCCTAGATATCATTGTTTGAGACAGTACTTTGTGAGAGTACCGTCGCCGCGCGGGCTGTGCTTGATAAACTTGACCACAACCATAACGCTCTCATGGCTCAGCACCACTCTTCCTCGCCCAGATACGACAGAGACTCGTATGATGCAAAGGACTATGACCACAGTGACCATGCAAGACGCAAAGATGACCGAAGTCCTAGACACCGCGCACAGGACGATCGAAAGGAGAAGAAGTGAGTGCTTATCCATTCAAATACTTGGCCTAGCCCACCGTCATTCAGACGAAAGCGTGACAAGTCGGAGGAACGGAGAGCCAGAAAGGCGGAGAAGAAGAGAATACGGGAGGAGGAAGAGGTCCGTCGTGTTGCAGAACTCAGTGTCTACAGTGCTACGGACAATCCGTTCCATGATGTCAATCTCGGGCAACAATTCCACTGGCACAAGAAGACAGAGAAGGAAAGGAAGCAAGGATTGTCCTTAGTGGAAGCACAGCGCAGGGATGCGATTCGTAAACAAGAAGCAAAGGAGGAGCTGGAGCGCTTGAACAGGCGCAGAGCGGCTAGAGAAGTAGAGCAAAAGCTGCGGGAGGAAGAGGAGATCAAGATGCAAAGGTTAGCTGAATCTGCTCAAATGTCTGAGTGGATAGCAAAGGACGGCGAATTTCAACTTCAGCAAGAGTGCGCTCGTGCGGCAATCCGCATAAAAGAGAGGAGGGCGAAAGCTGTGGATTATTTGGCTCTCAACCTCCGCTATGTGCACCCCGTTAAAGATGATGAAGAGGTCGACGCTGGTCTCGAAATCGACCTCGACGAACCCTATAATATTTTTGACGTACTGTATCTCTTTTTTGGGGGGGGGACTGGTACCAGCTGAACCCGCAACGACAACAGAACTTGTCACCGGACCAAGTGGAAGAACTTCACGACGACATCGAGCGTTACCTTACACTGGAAGATTCTGATATCAACATTGACTTCTGGACTGTACGACAATATTCCTTTTGTTCTTTATTCTTTGGGTTAACTTATTGTACTAGAATATGATGGTCGTCTGCAAGGATCGTCTGGAGAAAGTCAAAGCGAACCAAATTACTGGCGAAGCCGCCTTCGCCGTGGAGGCGGACATAGCCAAGCTTCTTTCTGGAAAGAGCTATGAACACCTTTCTACCCTGCAGAAACAAATTCAAGCCAAGCTTGCAGGCGGGGAGCCGGTCGACACAGATTATTGGGAAGGTCTATTGAAGAAATTGCTTGTCTGGAAAGCCAAGGTACTTCCAGCCTTCGATGATGTTGGATTCGGTTTATCTATCTTTGTAGGCCAAACTCAAGAGTTTGCACGAAGTTGTCGTTCGCAATCGATTGGAGCAACTACGGAAACGCCAACGAGATGAAGCGTTACATGCACAGGAAGAGCTTTTGGCAGGTGTTGCCCAGTCAGCCGCGAAAGGCATGGTGGATGCCCGTATTGTGTCTGCCACTGCTCAAGGCGAGCCCGACATTTCTGCTGAGAATGTCGAGCCTTACGATCGTTCCATGAGCCCATTCCTCATCGATACCACTATGCTTCAACCCGATGAGCGTGAATGTGGTATTGTGAATGAAAAGGACGAGGTCCAAGCATTGGTGTGTCATTGACAACATGGTGGTCTTTGCTTCCGTTCTTCTGACCTTTACGCTCAGTTGGAGCAGCGCCGTGCAGTTGCTGAATCTCGTTACGTGCCAAAGACTAGCCAAGTTGTTCCGCAAGTTGAAGTACCTGAAGTTGCAAGTAATGCTGATGTTGCATCCGAGGCCTTATACAGGGCAGAAGCAGAGAGGGAGCTTGATGAGGAAGAGGAACTATTCAATCTCGAGGAAGATATTTCCCAACCTACATCTTACAACTGGGAAGACAAATACCGCCCACGGAAGCCACGATACTTCAACCGTGTGCATACTGGATATGAGTGGAACAAATACAATCAAACTCACTACGAGTATGTGTTTTTGGTCTTTGAAATAACTCGTGCTGACTTCTTGCTGTAGTGTGGATAACCCTCCACCAAAAGTAGTGCAAGGTTACAAGGCATGCTTCGGTTATTCAAAATATAACTAAGGTCTAACATACATCCTCTTTAGTTCAATATTTTCTACCCGGACCTGATCGATAAGTCGAAGGCACCCACATACAAAATTGTGAAGGAGCCTGGGAATGAGGATACAGTGTTGCTGTACTTCAGCGCAGGTCCGCCTTACGAAGATATTGCATTTAGAATTGTGAATCGGGAATGGGAGTTCTCTCATAAGCGGTGAGGGAAAAATAACCTGGTGTATTTCGTAACACTGATTCTTTGCCTAGTGGTTTTCGAAGTAGCTTCGATAGAGGCTGTTTATCTCTTTGGTTCAATTTTCGCCGCAATGTAGGTATTTTGATTTTCCAATGTTCGACTGCTGATACTCCCCCAGTTCTATCGCAAGTGAATTTTCTATCGACCCTCGTGATTACTATGGAATATGTACCCTTCTTATATGTCACAATGTAATGTCGTCTTTTTTATTGTGTTCTCGCGGTGCTCACTGCGACTGTAACACCGATTGCATTGCCAGCAATCATTTATCGCCAAGAATTGTCGGTGGATATAGACGGCCTGCCTGACTAAGATACACTTGGTATCCAAAGCGAGGGGCAATTATTATCATGCCCTTCTTGCTTTCTTGATCTTGTCGACGGTCGTCACACCCTTCTTTTGTATGTCACATTCAACTGATGGGCCCACAGCAGGCCACTTCCTTTGTTGTGGCGGCACTTGAACATTCACAACCCGCTTTGTCTGACACTTTTTGGTCGTCACCGAGGTCAAAATACAATCAGTTGTGGGAAGCCTTATGTCCTCAGCCTTAATTTAAGAATGAAGCACGAAGGCTCCGGATTCCGGCTTCCATTCTATACTTCGCCATGATCTTTGCATTGCAGCCCTCGGCATGCACAGATTTGAACCTCTTGATTGACCCTTCGAAGGTGTACTTCAACGCCTTAATCACTGAGCGGAACTCGTTCACCAACACTATGGGTCACCCACCCACCGGCGCTGCTTCAATCGTTAGAACACGCATGGATGACATTTACCCTAACTTGTCACGCCCCCATCCCGCAATTCACCTTGGTCGCGTGGCTACAATGGATTGCCACAACACGGACGCATGGGCCGGGGGCCGCAAAGCGCGCGACGCTCGGCTCAGTGCTGTGGCGACTTCATCCTCTCCTAGTTCCAACGGTCCTGTTCCAGACAGCTATCCTCTTTCTGACGAGGCTAGAGATACTTTTATTCTAATGGATTCTTTGAATCAAGGGCTTCGGACTGTAGAGCAATTCACAAACGTCGTTGGACCCGGTGAGTCTCGCGACTTAGCGTCCTTCGTTGCGCCAGGCTCGGACGTCTCAGTTGTTCGGTCAAATGAAGCCAACCCCCAATACTCGTGCGTAGATCTCTTTGAAGGAAGGCGCCGAGTTGGCGAAATTCTTGTTCGCTGTGGAGTCCTCGATACCTCAGGAACGTCGTCGATCAGATCCGCTGCTGCAGTACACGGCAGTACTTTTAGCCCTCGTCCTCTTGACGCCCCTACGGTGACTTCCGGACTGTACACCGGCCAAAACGATAAACGCTTGATTATTGCATTGGCTGATTGGGCTTCCAACTGGGTGTACACGCTGGTTATTCAACCCTATATTGGGCGCTTCCGTTTTCAGTGCGTCATACGTTCGAGTCGTTGTCTCCCGGGATCTAACCTTACGAATCAGATATCAGCGGACGTCCGGGAATTCTGTTGCGCTACGGATCCGCCAAATACTTTGCTTCATGTGTAACCCGTTGCAGGTCACCATTCATGCGTTGTGGTTTATCAGTATTCTCGCCAAGCCTGATGCGTCTTTCCTATCTATCCCCATCTTTCGATACCTCCACAACAATGGCACCTTTTTTGCGGAAGACTTCATGTTCCGCATTTTTGTCACTTGTGCCATGATCAGCGACAAATCGGCCAATGACACTACTCTCTCCCAAAAGACTTGGTAGGTTTCCTTTCGTAGAAAATAGTGTGTAGCTTTGACCGAGTTTCAGGAGACGTTTGTCCAACACTCCTCAGGCCCTTCTCAACGCGATGGAAAGATACACCCTTAAATGCCTAGGATGGAATGTCGTGATGACCCGGGACCAGTGGGAAAAGACCATCATCTATCTGAGATCCTGCATCAAGATGGGCTCGCCTTTCGATCCCTTCGGTTACGATAAGGCATCTCCATCCGCCATAATGGCTTGCTGCCTCGATGAACTAATCTATCTCAACTACGTGGATGGAACTCGTGCATCCTGGAAAAGCGAACCTGCAATCGAGATACTTGCGCCACAGCCCGTCCGACACTTCACACATTGGACGATCTTTGACACTAAAAGGTGGTGTCCAGAGGATGACCCTATAGTCAACCAGAAGCCACGGATTGTTGGTATCGCCCCTGGCGATAGCCAAGGTCCCAAGGTTGGGACGACAGCAAAGGACTTGCTCGACTTGATATTTGAGTCCAGTGATGTTCACGACGTTACATACTCCAAGTTTGAGTTTAGTGCCATCAGTCCTTGCAGGCTCGTTCAAACGGTCAAACTGGCCGCTGTTTCATGCTACTGAAGTACTCAGCTTATATATCGCGTGTCTTGGCTCAGCGCATGTACTAGTTTAATGCCCCACTGTCAATCCAACATTGAAATCACCGCCACTATAAAGTTTTGAGCGTTTCTTCATGGGGTGTGCGGCAGCGTTTCTCATCTCCTTAACACCATCTCCTAATACTACGACCACTGGCTGTCTCGTCAGGGAATTGGGAACAAATAGATATTCCATTATATGTAACGCCCCGGCACACTCGGCACTACCATTAGCATCCCGGATCCGCCTCGTAGATAGTCAGTCGTCCCTTGCCCCTGTACCCGTACCTTCGTAAGTCCCCTCGTAAAGCGTGGTTCAGTTCGCTTGTCCGCTCTCCTCAGTGTCGTCCGCCGCAGGCTACGGCGGGCGTTCCATTATGCCTAGATATAATGTCAAAAAAAAAACAATTATAATACAATATAAATAGATTATCTAATACCCTCATGCAGTATAATAGTTTATCCTGTTTCCTAAGACCCAGTTCAGTGCTGGGTATAGCTCTAGGATTTGTTAATAATATGCTGTATGTGAAAAACCTTCACAACATTAGCATGCCAGTATTGTTGAAGTCCCATTGTTCTCAGTTTGAAATTCTACTTTGCTCATACCCCTGCATCTATCATCATGCCTCTCTGACATCTCAACCCCTGACAGTGCCAACACCTCACCCAGTATATTGTGATGCTTCTGAGCATCATTGTATATGCCATCAGTACCATAGCCCTCTTGATGAGCCAATAGCAGAAGGACCTGGAACTGTATCACACCTTGACCCTCTCAGGAGAAGGATGGGTCCTGGAACTCTTGACTGGCCACCCAAAATGTATATGCACCAAGCTAGGAGTTACTCAAGATGTTTTCAAACATCTCATTTCTATCCTATGAGAAAATGAAGAATGTGACTTAAGATTGGTCACTTTGGAGAAGCAATTGACTATTTTTCTTTATTTGTGCATTACTGGGCTTCCTGTTCATCATGTGGGTGAGCGATTCCAGCAGTCAAATGATACAATATCACAGTATGTACCATTCAATCCATTCAAATATTAAATGCTTTTGAATAGTAACAGCTACTTTTGAAAAATGACAAGTTTATTTTCTTTGTGTCATATCCCCATACGTAACTCTGATCTCATTTGCCCTCCTCCGAGCTACTCCTCTGATCTCCGACACATGGCAACCTCAGACCTCATATCTCCAGCAGGTGACAACCTGGAACCACTTTGGACTTCATTATGGAGCACTCGTATTCATGTGATATTCTTCTTATGGTATATTTCATATATGTCTATGCATTTTCATTATGACTTCTGTCTCTATGCTTACATTTCATATATGTCCTTGTACTTCGTCTTCGGATCCACTATGCCTCCGTTTCATGTACTTATATATTTCATATGGACTTCATACTTAAACCTTGCTGCTCACTTGTATTTTCCCTTAGTATGAATGTCATTGTTCCCTCTGCACTCTGCATAAGTCTCTCCTTATTGCTCTCTGCTGACTTCATTCGACTTTGCTTCTTCTGTCCTCTGTCTCTCTAGTCTCCGATCCGTTGTTCTGCAAGGCTGGGTCTGGTCAAGGGTGCGACACATAAGTCCTGCGTCAAGGCCAAGTGTAACATTATCACTCCGTTCCACCTTCACAGGTTTTTGTACCCGTTACTACTCATTCTCCTTTTCTTCGATCAGTACTCCACTTTCTCCATGTTGGACTTGGCTGGAGAAGTGCGATCTGGTTCAAAACTCTAATACTTCCCCCAAACTATCATGTAACTCTGTACCATTAGCTATGAAATCAATGTGCATTTCTGTTCCGCTATTGGTACCCACCAACATGATTAAAGCCATTGAAACCTCTGCACTCATCAACTTGAAAGTACAAATATCCTGTCTTGACTGGGCATTTGCCTGAAAATACAAACTCTCTCACACTTGACTTCCACAACCAGTAACCATTAGGAATGTAGATGCTTCTACCAACAAAAATGGACTTATCAAATTCAAAACCACTCTCTTTGTAAATATCAATGGATATGTTCAAAAGGTCAAGTTCTACCTCATGAACTGTGGCAAGGAAACAGCCATCCTTGGCTTTCCTTGGCTAACTGCTATAAACCCCACCATTGACTGGAGAAAGAAAACTTTGGACATCCCAGCCAAATCAGATCAATCCATGGACTTAATCACAATATACAAACAAGAGAAACAATGAAGAGAAACCCTTTATAACAAATGATGATCAGACTATTTCACCCCACTTCTCCAACACATCAATATTAATGCCCTTGTTGATGAACACCTCTTTGGGTACCTAAATAGAACTGAAAATGATATATTATATGCCAATATCGCCATAGCCCAGGATATGGCCCATTTCAAACAACTCCAAACCCTCTCCTAAACTGTCCTTGCTAATGGATGTTTTATTCCCAACCCAGCCCTCACTTCTGTGGCTTTGACCACCTCCACTAACTTGGCAATCCATGCCAAGAAACAAGAAATCTCTTTACCAAAACAGTACAGAGACTTCGCAGACATCTTCTCCAACAAAAACACTTCTCTCCCTTTATTCAGAGACTATGATCATGAAATCAACCTCACAGAATCCTTTGTCCCAAAAATAGGAAAACTATATCCACTAACTGCCAATGAATGAAAAGCCTAGGATGAGTTCCTGGATGAAAATTTGAAATCTGGAAATATTCATTCTTCCACTTCGCCTCAAGCTGCACCTTTCTTCTTTATTAAAAAGAAGGATGGAAAACTTCACCCAGTCCAAGACTATTGGTACCTTAATGATCACACAATTTGTGATGCTTACCCACTACCCCTCATTTCTGACCTTCTCGATAAATTAAAAGATGCCAAAATCTTCACTAAATTCAATGTCCAATGAAGATATAATAATATCCAAATCAAAGAAGGACATCAGTGGAAGATGGCCTTTATCACACATTAAGGACTCTTTGAACCTGTAGTTATGCCCTTTGAACCAAAAAACACTCCAGCTACATTCCAACATTTCATAAAAAAAGAATTTCAGGACCTCATTGCAGAAGGATGCATTATTATTTATATGGATAATATTCTAATCTTTTCTCCAGACCAGAAAACTCATGATGAAACCACATGTCGTGTATTACAACAAATGAGAGAACTCAACCTATGACTTCATCTTCAAAAGTGTCTCTTCAATTCTGACTGGGTAGAATATCTTGGTATGATTGCAAAACCTGGCTCTCTCACCATGGATCCAGTCAAACTTGAAGGCATTGGATCATGGCCAACCCCTACTAAGCCAAAGGAAGTATGCTTTTTCTTAGGCTTCACCAACTTTTATTGTCACTTTGTCAATAGATATTCAAACATTGCATGACCACTCCTCAATCTTATAAAAATAAACCACCCCTGGTCCTGGACTGAAGATTGCAATCAGGCCTTTCTCTGCCTCAAAGAGATCTTCTTATTCCAACCTGTTTTTCGCCTTCCAGATCCCTCCAAACTGTTTGCTATTGCTATGGATGCCTCAAAGTATGCCACAGGTGGCATTCTTCTCCAAACCAACAAGAATGGAGACTGGCATCCATGCTCTTACTTTTCTCAAATATTTTTGGCCATAGAATGCAACTATGATATTTATGATCAAGAACTTCTTGCCATCATCTGTGCACTTCAGGCATGGCACCACTATCTCCTGGGCTCTGCCTTCCTCATTCAGGTCTTTACTGATCATAAGAATCTTATTTATTTCAAACAATCATAGAAACTCAACCAGTGACAAGCATGCTGGCTTTTAAACATTGCTGATCATGACCTTAAAATGATTCACATACTGGGCACTCTCCTGGCTGGCCCTGATGCCCATTCTTGATGACCTGACCATTGCTTAGACAACTTTATGGATAATGATGCTATTACTCTCCTTCCTCTGTCTCTTTTTGTCAATCTCATCAATCTATGGGCGGTGGAGTCTGGTTTTGTATGGGCATCAATAGCAGTGGCATATCAGAAGTCCTCCAATATCTGGTCATATGTGATGGAGTGAATAACTCCAG
>JBBPKM010000768.1:0-12073 GCA_038089255.1 Austroboletus rostrupii | reverse complement strand
AATAGTAGAAAATAGCAGAAAAATAGGATCATAACAATTTTCAGTTCTGGCTGCAGTACACTTCAAACAATGCATCAGAGTTAAACATTGCAACAGTTTATTCAGTTACTGTAATACTTACTTACCATCTAGCCAGTTGTAATCCATAGGACAGATAAACTTGCCAGTATAATTATTGTAGAGATTTCTATTATGTTTCTCTTTGGGTTTGAGTACTGGCTGTAGTTGGGGCATTTACTGCATGAACCAGTGGACCACTTGTACTTTCAGTTGATATGTATCTTCACTATGAGCATTATCAGCACCTTTATGCACTCAAATGTTAGGTGCTTATACAAACAAAGAGGATTTTATATCTTGGAGATTATCCAAATGAAATCATGGCATGCTATGTTCCAAATTGCTAGAATTGTGTGCAGTAGTTCCTGGTAGCACATATAAATCCAGTTTTTCCAGAAAATATTTAATGAATACAGAATTAGTGGAATACAAGACATACTCAGCTGTATGGTTATTTATTGCATTTTTTGAGCCTATTGTCATGCATTGATCAGCCTCTGCAAACAGCCTATCAATAGAGTTATAAAGTGTTATGGTATGCTTGATGCATTGATCCATATAATGGTATAAATCATGATGACTGTTACAACTTGTCCCTACCTTGGTAGCCCCAATACACACTTTTCTAGATCAGCCATCATCTCCTGCTTCTACCAGAGATCCCTCCACCCCTGTATGCTCCTGGAATCCTCCAGGACTCTCCTGGGCTCTCTTGAGTCATTTATAGGTCATTTCTAAATGTCCCTCACCAGTTGCTTTTTATGAGCCTTCCAGCCTCCTCCTATTCTTGGATCAGGATCACAACCTGATCACTCTTGCATGGTTCGCATTTAGCATCCTCTGAATACTCTCCCAGCCCCATGAGCTCCTGGATCTTCCCCTGGCCATCTCTAATCTCCTTGGATCATGTTCTTTTTATTGAGTTCACATGGTCTCCTTATCCAGTCATCCATCTGGCCTCCTCCCAGTGCTCCCAGGTCTCCAGATTTCTCCTGGATCATGCTCCTAAAGATATCCCTTGTATCTAGTCATATCAGCCTTTTTTGATGCTCTTCCTTGACTGCTTCTCTTAGATTTGGTCTCTAATTAGATCTTGTTCTACACTTGCTCATTTGCTTGACTTCTGGCTACTTCTGGAAGTCCTCAACCAATATACTGTGCCTACTGGATGTCTACTTGACCCACCCATAGTCAACTGGGCCATCTGGCCATCTATCCAGACCGCTTATTTCTTAACAAAGAATTAGGGATACCAGATTACATCTGATCTCCATTAGATGTTCTTCAGAACTCCTAGCACTTCTGCTGGCTACCAGACAAGTCCCTAGCACCTCTGTGTGCCCTTGGGCATATCCTGATGCATCCTCTTCATTGAGATAATGCTTTCTTTGACTTTATCAGAACTTTCAGATCATCTTCTGATCTTGAATCCTACTAAAACTCTTTAATCTTAATAAAAGACTCAAAGCCAATCATCCTTTGTCACTTCAGGCATTCCCCTGGATGCTTCTCAGTCCTCTCCAGTCTCCCTTGACACCTCAAGGCTCTCTGATCCATATCTGGTATCTTCCAGATATATCTCCTTCTTGTACCTAACATATGTGGCCATCTACCATGTGTTCCCCCTTGATCAGTCACATCTAGACCACTTCTAGATGATCCTAGACCTTTCTTTGACCCATCAAGACCCTTCCTGATGTGTCTCCACTTCCTCTATATCCAGATCTCTTCCTCCTAGATTTCCTCCTAGTCCCCTGGATTCTTCCTGGTACTCTTAGTGTGCTCTATACTCAACCACCAGACTTCTATGAACCTTCTGTGACTGCCTCATCAACAGTCACAGAACTCTGCCAAGTATTCACTGATTGATCATCAGTCTTCCTCCTGACCTCCTAATTATCTTCCACATGATCAGGACCTTCTTACTGCACATCTGGCTTATCAGTCAATGCTTGTCTTCACCCCCAGACATCTTCTCATGGTGCTCCATGTGCTTTCCTGTGCTTATCCCTCACAGGAACATCAGTGTTGCCTTATGGCATCTTAGATTTTCCAATAGGTCTCATCTAGTCATATCTGATTCTTATTAGATGTTCCCTTGGATCTAAGTGCATCTTGATGATGCCTTATTAGTCTTTTATCTGTGCTTGCTCCAATAGCAAGTTCCCTTTAGATTCATTGCATCTTCTTGATGCTTCTCATCTTCTTTTTCTTGTTTTTTTGATATCTTTGTCTTTATTTTGATCCTTGTACTACAAACATTTTTCCATTGTCCCTCAATCTCTCCTGTCTGCCTATATGGTGTATTCATAGCTGAATATCCTTTCTCAGCCTTTATCTTGATTATCACTTCCATCTCCTTCTGCTCATATAGCTGTATTTTTAGTTTTTTTTCTTATCTTGCTTCTCTCTGATCCAACCCATGATTTCCCTGTACTCTATATCTTCCATCTGTTATCTCTGACTTATCTCTGACTCACTTATCTGAACACTTCCTTTCTTGGATCTCCTTGTAGTATATAAACCCTAAACATACTGTCTATATACCTTAGCTCAATTCTCTCTTCTTAATCCTATCTGGATCCCTCATCCAAGATCTGATCCTTAGTCTCTGAATTCTTTCTTCCTGAGGTTGTCTCCAACACTTCTTATGTCTTGGTGCTCTTGACATAGCTGCATGGCATGCAAACCTAATGAGTTCTTCATTGAACTCTATTCCTTCATTTTCAGATCCCATTCATGTGTGTATACTAATGGTATATCTAGTCACTACTTAAATTGCCCTGAGGGTCAAGTCTTTGAAGGGCTACACTCCATCCTACCTAGGATGAAGTGTAACAATGACTATGGTAATTGAATTAGTTGCATCATAAAAACAAATTACAACTGAAAACTCAACTCATTTCAATAGTGATTGTGCAAGTCTTGACTGGCAGCAGAAGATTGGCTCAAATGAGATTTGGATGGCTGGCTCAACTAAGATATAATTGGCAGAAAGTCATTTCAAGAAGAGCATATTGAAACACAGTGGTTAGTTTCCCTTTGAAATGCATGCCAGAGTACATACTAGGAATCGGAAAAAAGATGCCATTCAGGGTCTTTTTTTTTGGTTGTAAAGGTTACCACTTTTTATTTGGGGTCCTTTATTTATTTGTAAGAGCTATAATCAAAACTGGTTAGAACTTTACCAAGAAAATAGGATGCAGGACCTACAATAGAGTCTTGTAACCATATGTCAAAATGGCCAGAAAGGTGTTCTTGTTCAATTATGATTTACTGGTTAGAACTTCACCAAGTAAACAAGATGCACAATCTATAATAGAGTCTTGTAACTACATGTTGAAATGGCCAGAAAAGATGTTTTCATTTGACTACAATTTTTATTCAGCTCTAGTATATCATCATATGATGAACATAATGGAACTAAACACACTTGAAAATGCCTATAGTGGAAATTCAATGCCAAAATGTATTGAAACACACCTTGCTCCAAGGAGATTCATTAGTGGCCTTCTTTGCAATGATTATTACATTTTATCCAGGTAGAGTGGAGTGTAGCACTCAGGAGACTTGACCTCCAGGGCAAGATGAGTGCAGGGCTAGGATATTCTATTAGCATACACATGAATAGGATCAAGGATGAAAGAATGAAGTCTAATGAAGGACTCATCAGAAATACACATCATATAGCAATGCTTAGAGACTGGAGATACAAGAGGTATTGGAGACAATTTCAGGGAGCTGGGACAGAGGCTGAATATCAAGCCTATAATTAAGGAAGACTAAAGCTAGGGTACATGGGTGGAGTGCTAGAGGTTTATATACTACAAGAAGTATCCAAGAAAGAAGATGAAGAGGACTGAGTCAAAGATAACAAGAATAGACAGATAAAGGATGAGTCAGAGATAAGTCAAATAGAAGATCTAGGGCTGAAGGGAAGCATAGATCAGATCAAGGAAACAAGATAAGAAAGAGATCTAGATGTACAGCCATATGGGCAGAAGGAGGAAAAGTGACAATCAAGAAGAATACTAAGAAAGGGAACTCAGCTATGAATGCACCCATATAGGGGATGATAGAGAGATTAGAGGACAAAGAGAAATATCTGTTGTACAAGGATCAAAGGAGAAACAAAGAGATCAAGGAAACAAGAGGAAACAGATAAGGAGCACCAAGGAGGTGCAATGAATCTAGAGGAAGCTTGCTGTTGGAGCAAGTGCAGATAGAAGACCAATAAGGCATCATCAAGATGTGCTTAGATCCAAAGGAACATTTGATAAGATCTGTTGGGAGATCTTGAATGCCATGAGGCAAGACTGATGTTCCTATGAGAGATAAGCACAGGAAAGCGCATGGATCATCATGAGGAGATGTCTAGGGGTGAGAGAAACCATTAGATGATAAGCCAGATGTGCAACAAGAAGTTTCTGATCATGGGAAAGATAATCAGGAGGCTAGGAAAAGATTTGATAATCAATCAGTGATATCTTGGTGGAGATCTGCAACTGTTGATGAGACAGTGACAGGAGTGAGTCTGGGATGTTCGGAGAGGTCTGGAGATCAAGTGGGGAGCACACTGAGAGTGCCAGGAGTGATCTAGAGGACTAGAAGGAGATCTAGGAGAAAGAAGAGATCTGAATGCAGGGAAGGTGGAGACATATCAGGAAAGGTTCTGATGGGTCAGAGCAGGTTTGGAGAACTCCTAGGCACAGTATAGAAGTGATCAGATCAAATAGGACACATGGTAGATAACCATATGTGCCAGATCAAGGAGGAGATATATTTGAAAAGTACCAGATATGGATCAGGGAGCCTTGAGGCAGCAAGGAAGACCAGAGAGGACTGAGAAGCATCCAGGGAAATGCTTGGAGCAATGAAGGACAATTGGCTTTGAGTCTTTTAATTAAAACTGAGAGATCTAGAGAACTTAATATCAAGGAGGAGATCTGAGATGATCAAGAGATAACAAGAAAAGCGTGATCTCAATGAAGAGGATAAATCAGGGGATGCCCAAGGGCACACAGAGGTGCTAGAGACTCTAGAGATCCAGCAGAGAGGCCAGAGATATCAGAAAAACATCTGATAGGGGTCAGATATAACAAAAGATACTTTAGCCTTTGATAAAGCTGAAGCGGTCAAAAAAGATGGACAGATGGCCCAGATAACTGTGGGTGGAGCCAGAGAGACTTCTAGTAGGCACAGTAGGCAAGGAGGACTTTTAGGGAACAAGCCTGAAGTCAGATAAGGGTCCAGGAGAAGGTATAGATCTAATTGTGAGCCAGATCTAGGAGAAGCGGTCAAGGAGGAGCATCAGTGGATGCTGATGCGACTGGATGCAAGGGAGATCTTTGAGGATATGATCCAAGGAAGATCTGGAGACCTAGGAGCACTGGAAGAAGGCTAGATGGTTGACTGGATAAGGAAACCATATGGACTCAATGAAGAGGATATGATCCAGGAAGATCAAAGATGGCCATGGGAAGATCCAGGAGCTCAGAGGACTAGGAGAGAATTCAGAGGATGCTGAATGCGAACCATGAAAGGTTGGTCAGGTTGTGATTCTAATCTAGGGATAAGATGGGGCTAGAAGGCTTATAGAAAGCAACTGATGAAGGACATCCAGGGACAACCTAGAAATCACTTAGGAGAGCATAGGAGAGGCCTGGAGGATGCCAGGAGCATACAGGGGTGGAGAGATCTCTGATAGAAAGAGCAGATGATGGCTGATCTAGGAAAAAGTATAATGGGGCTACCAAGATAGGGACAAGTTGTAACATTGATCAGAAACCATTGCATGATGCACTAACATAGGGAATTATGCCACAAAGTGCTTTTCTATGCTTCACTGGTAGAGTAAATGGTTCCATTATGGTGGTGGAGTATCCAATTCTACATGCAATAAATTGTAACAAGACTGAGAATAATCACATCCATATGGTTTTGAGCAGTACTAGCAATGCATAAAGAAAATTCTGAAGTCAGACATATTTAATGCTGATGCTAGCAGCAATCAAGTAATTAAAATACTTAACTATCTGTTAAGCCAAGATATCCCAAGTAACTAGTGTAAAAATAGGTCTAAGTGATTGGATGTTATTCAGATTATCTGGTAGGCCAATAGACTAGTGGTCCAATACACTGTGATGCCTTCACTATAAAGAGAAATAAGAAATAAATATTTGTAACTTACCCTCAGTGAGCCTTACCCTTTGTCTGGCCTCCTTACTATACCTTCTCATCCATTACCTTTCCTTTGCATTCTGATATGCCACTTGTTCTTTCTATACTCCATACAAGGCTACCCTAAGAAATTGAATAGATGATATTCTTGTCAACCATAAATCTACATAAATTGGCAATATATAGCTGGGTTGCCAGCCATGTATAAGCTTAGTATGGTTCATATTATATATTTTGCTTGTCATAGGCTCAATTTATTTTTGAGGGATCAAACCCATCTTGTACAGAAGGGTGGTCATTGTCTCAGAGCCATACTTGTGGCAATTCACCTCCTCACTGGTTCTTTAGCACAAAAAGATCCTTTATCTGTATATCAGTGGATCAATCCACTCTATTAGTATGGCATGGGATCTTAGCCTTTGTCCTGACCTATGTTTCTTCATCCTAGACCTTGAAATAACTGCTCAAAGTGACTTCAAATATATTGTTCACATGATAGAAACCCTAAACAATCTGAGATGATTGTCCTTGAATCCAGCTCTGATAATGCAAATCAAATGGATTCACTTACTAGATTTATCCATCTTTTTGTAGCACCATGCTGGAACAAGATCACTAGTGGCTTTGAGCACTTGCTAATATTGAAATATCTCTCAATGTTGTAGGCATAGGCCTGTTATATTTGCCAGTCACTGATTTGTCTATTGGACAAGCAGTCCTTCTGGATACTTGTCATTTGGAGATATAACTGTGATGAGCATCCTTTTATTGCAAAAGATCTTATCAACCGTGGCTTGGACAATTTGCAAGTTATAGTTGCTTATTTATATGTTCTAAAGCATGTTGTATAATTCAGTGGCATTTATGAGAGTGTGCAATTATTGGTTGACTGGCAGAAAGAAAACAATGGTAAGTTTCTCTATTTGAAGTGCTCATGCAGTACTTTAACCTTGGAGTTTAGTCATAATAATTCTTTAGCCTAACCCTTTGGAGATTAGAATAGTTCTTCCTAACTTAAAGTATCTATTTGGAAACATCTAGAAAGGTAAAAGCACTACTTGGTCAATGTAAATATATTTTAATTGGAAAATAATCTATATGTAGTGGGTGGTATAGTAAATAAATTGCCCAGTGTAAGTGAGATATACCATCAGATATTCAAGGCAGTTTAGTATGAATATCATATAATATGCAAAGTGTTCTATCATAAAGTGTGCTATCTTATCTACTAAGAATGTAGCAATTAATAATGTGCTATACATATAGTATCCAAGCCAGCCATTTATGGTGAGAATGGAAAAAGTTGTGGTAGGTAACTGGAAATGGCCTATGTAAGGTTTTTCATTTGGTTGTGTCCAGCTAGAGACAGAGGTTGATGACTAACAAATAAGTATGGAAAAGGAAATTGTAAAATATTGATGCAATAGAGAATTGATGTTCCAGCACTGTGGGATAGGATGAGCAGTGCAATACATTGCAATCATTACTGAGTCTTTAACTGTGTTTTGCTTTCAATGGGTGACTGGTGATATGATCCCAATAAGGTAGATAGTGTTATGATTCTGCCATTTTCTTTACGATTCCTCATTTGCTCGCTATGGACTTATCTTTTCACCTTACAATAACATATTGGACTACATCATTATCATATCTGCCATTGCAGATTTCCTTCATGAAATATCGTTTACTCATTGGCCAGTCCATCAGTCATCTGATCACCCAGTTCTACCTCTGTTCTCCTTTCTCGATTGACGGTCCATGCTACTTCTATACTCATATATAAATTCGTATAGCACTACCATGTATAGTAGTTTAGTTCTCCTTGGTAAATACCAAGTGCCCCTTGCTCCGAGTTGTTCTCTCCCAATTCATTATTGAGCACCGAGTCTTTGTTCTACTCTTGAGTGAATGCTTCCTTGTGCTACCTATTGAAAACCCTGCCATTTGTAGGTTGTTATCAAGTTTTTCCAAGGCTATGCTCTGCCCTACCTGGTTGAAGTGTAACAAAAGAACTAAACTCTATGATTGTGACTAGTATTATCTAGATTGCCCACCATTTTTCCCAACAAATTCTCTGATTGGTGCAATCAGCAGGCATCCCCTGCACCATTTACTGCAACAAACTTGTCCAAGAACATCCCCACAGATCCAGATGAGCTGCTAGCTGAAGAAAGTCTGGAGGCCTGTAATCTCGTAAATCAGCTCAAGAGATCTCTTGTCATACCATGTGTTCTGACCCTGCCAAGTCCAATGCCCCAACCACAAATCAGAAGGATCTTTTTATTTCTGCCTAATGTACCAGCAAACCCCACACCTAGTGTCCAAATGTCTAACACTGCCACTACAGTTAAACTGACTGAGCTTTGTCTCAGAACTCCTGATGATTTCGATGGGTCCTATGCCAGGGCCATTTCATGGCTTCAGTCAGTACAAATGTATCTGGCCATTAATGACAAACTGTATGATACGGCAAACAAACAGATCACCTATGCCTTATTGTTTATGAAGAAAGGTACCACCCTCACTTGGGCTGACACCTTTAGAGAATCGAAGCTAACTGCCAGGACCTTTACTATGGGGACTTGGACAGACTTTGAGACCAAATTTTGTGGCACTTTCGAAAATGCCAACCTCAAAGGCAATTCCTTGGCATGGCTGGCAATGGAACACATCTATGAAAAGCATGCCAGCAGATACAACCCTATCCTCCAAAAATATATCGCAATGTTCCAAAATAAAGTCGCCATCACCAGAATCACAGACAATCAGATCCTGATCAACTACTTCACATCTGGAATCCCCATCTCTCTCATGAGGAGGATCCACACTATGGAGAAAGTACCCAATAAAGTTACTAATTGGTATGCCAAAGCAGCCCACTTCGCAAGCATTGAAAAAAGGGCTCTTGAAATTGCAGCCCAACACCATCACAGCAATACTCCACTTATGCCAACCATACAAAATTGATCAGCACCTGCTCGAAACCCTAATGCCATGGATGTAGATGCTATACAACTCAAAAAACTCACCCTGGAAGAAAGAGAACAATGTCACAAGGAAGGTTTATGCTTTCTATGCTGCAAGAAGGGACATTTGCTCTGTGACTGTCCAAACAACACATGTCCTGCATCCACACCTGCTAAAGCAATACGAAAATTTGAAGAAGAGCCCAGAGCCAGCATCACCGAAATACAAGATGATGAAATGGTTGGAAAGCTCAACCTGGATTTTTAAAAGGGGAAACACCCACAATACATGTTTCCCCCCTACCTGATGTATTGTGTAATGCTGTACTAGTATCAATGAAAGCCTTGAGGATCCACATTCAACTCATGATACCTATGGACATGAACATCAAAGTTGTTGCTGCTACCGCCCTTATTGATTCTGGCACACAAGTTTCTTGCATAGATTGGAAGTTTGCCTGCCTCAAAAAGCTCCTGCAGACTTGACTCCCAGTTCCTGTTACCATTCGGAATGTAAATGCCTCCACAAATAAGAATGGAACCATCAAGTTCAAAACTACGCTCTTTGTCAATGTCAATGGATATGTAAGATCAACCAAGTTCTACCTTATGAACTGCGGAAAAAAAACTATGATTTTGGGCTTTCCTTGGTTAACTGCGGTAAGCCCAAAAATCGACTGGCAGAAGAAGACGCTGGAGATACCAAAAGAATCAGACCAAACGGCAAAAATGATTGCTGCCCATGAACATGAAAAACAATGAAAGGGAAAACTCTACAACCTACGGTGCCTGGACTACATGAGCCCCCCATCACGACACATCAATGTGGATGCCCTGGTAGATGAACACCTCTTCAGATATCTAGATTGGATAGAAGATGACATCCTTAACAGCAATATTTGTCTTGCACGAGATATGGCCCATGTCAAACCTCTACGAACCCTCTCCTGCACCATACTTGCCAACAGACACTTCATCCCAAACCCCACACTCACATGTGCCATCTTAACAATGGTCACCAACTTGGCCATCCATGCCAAAAAGGATGAAGTAACCCTTCCATCACAGTATGCAGAATTTACAGATATTTTCTCTGATGAAGACACTCCATTACTGCCAAATCAAGACTGTGACCACAAGGTGACGCCTACCTCCTTCCTCTAATGTCCGACCTCCTTGACAAACTGAAAGATGCAAAGGTGTTCACAAAGTTCGACATCTGGTGGGGGTACAATAATATTTGCATCAAAAAAGGGCATCAATGGAAGGCCACCTTTATCACACACCATGGATTATTCGAACCAGTGGTCATGCCATTTGGACCAAAGAATGCACCAGCTACCTTCACATGCATGAACTTCATCTCCAGTTGCAGCTCACAAAATGCCTCTTCAATGCTGATTCTGTCAAATACCTCAGCATGATCACCAAACCAGGTTCTTTAGCTATGAACTCCATTAAATTGGAAGGGATTGCCTCCTGGCCAATGTCCACAAAACCAAAAGATGTCCGCTCCTTCTTAGGGTTTGCAAACTTTTATCAATGATTTGTATCCAATTATTTGAACATCGCATGCCCATTACTTGACCTAATAAAGAAGAATCATCCCTGGTCTTGGACCCCTGCATGCAACGAAGCTTTTGCCTATCTCAAATCGATTTTCACATCGCAACTGGTACTCAGGATGCCTGACATATCATGATCCTTTGCTATTGCCACCGACGCCTCCAAATTCGCAACCAGAAGCATCCTCCTTCAAATAGATGAGAATGGTGAATGGCACCCCTGCTCCTAGCTCTCTTAGACATTTTCAGCAAAAAGAGCACAACTATGACATTTACGATCAGGAACTCCTTGTGGTTATTCGCACCTTACAGGCATGGCAACACTACCTCCTAGGATCCCCCTACCCAGTTCACATCTTTACCGATCATAAAAACCTCACATACTTCAAACAACCACAAAAGTTAAACCGACGTCAGGCTTGCTGGCTTCTCGACATCACCAATTATGACCTCTGTATAGAACATGTCCCTACATCACAATTAACTGGCCCAGACACCCTTTCCAGTCACCCTGATCAATGTCCAGACAACTCCTTCGACAATAGTGCTGTCACCCTCCTCTCTCCAACTCTCTTTGTTAATTTGATTGATGTCGCCCTCCATAATCATATTTCAACTACCTCTGCAATTGACCCTCTGGTTCTACAGTTGCTCCAATCCATGAACAAAGAACTCTCCGCCAACTTACACTCCTGCCTGTCCGACTGGCAATATCGTGATGATGTCCTCCTTTATCATGGATGTTTCTATATCCCTCATGATCCAGTGCTCTGTTGATCTATCATTGCCTGCTTTCATGACCACGCCACCACCAGCCACCTGGATTATCTCAAGACTTGCCAACTTGTCTCCACTGAATTCTGGTGGCCTGGTTTAGCTGCCTTTATATGATCCTATGTTGCTGGTTGTGCCTCTTGCCAACAATCGAAAATCAATATGCATCCTATGGTACCCCCCTTCACACCGATTGCCTCCTCTTGCAGCTGACCTTTTCAACAGATCTCCTGTGATCTGATCATGGATCTCCTGCATTCCCGAGATTTTGATGCCCTCTTGGTCATGGTCAACCATGGTCTTACAAAGGGGGTAATTTTGTGCCCTACAACGAAAACTGTCACTGCTAAAGGAATTGCTAATCTCTTCTTCTACTCCGTATACCAACAATTTGGACTTTATAACAAGATCATTTCAGATAGAGGACCTCAATTTGTGTCCAACTTCACAAAGGAACTGGGATGCCTCCTAAATTATAAACTCACTCTCTCTACAGCATATCACCCACAGACAGATAGAGAAACAGAA
>JBBPKM010000767.1:0-12074 GCA_038089255.1 Austroboletus rostrupii | reverse complement strand
GTTGTAGCCAAGAGTATGTACAATATATGTCTTCACCAAATCAAAACATGATTTGTCCATGTGCTTGCAGTGCGCTTTGTGCACTGCATTAGGGTTAGGCATTGCAATGGTTTTGTTGCTCACTGTAAATGGGTCAACTAGGAAATAAAAATGTATCACCACATCATGTGTGGAAATTACTCAACAAACTGGATGGAACACATTTCAACAGCAGAATTTGTGCATAATCACAGACCCTGTTCCATCACTGGAAAATTGCCATTTTACCTGCTCATGGGATATGAACTGTCAGCACTCCCAATGGTCCTCCAACCAACCAATATTCTGGTTGTGGAAACACGACTTCAGACCCTCATTGCAAGCAGAAACAAAGCCATAGCAGCTCATAAATTGGCATGACAAATGATGGTGGCATGAACATGATGAAATTTCCAACCTTTTTGGATAGGAGGAAAGGTCTGGCTGGAAGTGCAGATTCTCCAATGGGCCATCATAGATCCGAAGTTTGCACCCAAACGAGAAGGACCCTTTACCATAACTCAGATCCTATCACCTATCACCTACAGATTACACCTTCCCAAGTCTTGGAAAATTCATGATGTATTCCACACTTCACTCCTCACACAGTATATAGAAATCAAAACCTACGGATGAAACTTTCTGTTGCCACCACCTGATCTTATCGCAGGAGAAGAGAAGTACAAAGTTGAATGAATCTTACAGCATCGTGGAAGACCGATGGCCCACTTGTACCTGATCAGATGGAAAGGGTACATGGCTGAAGATAACTCATGGGTGACAGAAAGAGATCTCCAAAATACACAGACCATCCTAGCAGACTATAAACGACACCTTTGAAAATGGTAAAGAAGGTAAAAATCTACTGCAGCAATATGTCATCTCCAAATACTTCCGCCGCTTCCATTTCCTCTCCAACCAGTCTCACCCAATCCTTTGCACCCTCTCCCGCATCCACATGCCCGCCTACACCAATTATTACTCTAGATGCCATCGAACAAGTTGCTCAGAAGTCTTCCTCTTCACTGCACTTCGCCATCCAATCCATAGAAACACCCTGATTCACCCACCACTTCAAGGAGCCTATTTCAGGCATTATACGATCCATTGCTTATGACCAGATCTTAGCGGATTCCCACTATGCCATAGCTATTGATGCATATGTCAAGCCAGGCTTGGCCGCGCATGCGCTATATATGTTATACCTCCAAAGTACCTCCATCTTGATGATGGAGAACATCCTCGCACAAGATCTCCACACCACCGGACATGGGCAGTGGCTTCTTCATATCTATCAGACAATGAAGGAAAATGTGGTCATGGTCATGCATGAAATGGATCTAATGGAGTTTCTGTTGGATGTTGATCGATATTGCCAAGAAATCTATACCAAACCATCATTAAGTGCACACATCTCTGATGACCCCACCACTTCCTCAGCCTCCTTGACCCACTCCATTCTGACGAGGAACATCTCTTAG
The DNA here is from genome assembly GCA_038089255.1 of Austroboletus rostrupii. Taxonomy (NCBI): domain Eukaryota; kingdom Fungi; phylum Basidiomycota; class Agaricomycetes; order Boletales; family Boletaceae; genus Austroboletus; species Austroboletus rostrupii. The sequence continues at coordinate 10,575 of JBBPKM010000767.1, read as the reverse complement.
CCCACACAGATCCCTGGTGGTCAGGCAACAATGGATTTGATCCGTTGCCCACAAATCACCCCTGATACAATCAGGCTTGCTACCAATGCCATAGGCTGGATCATATGCAAGTCAATTGTAGCTTTTATCAGTGCTTCCATTGCCTCTGCTGGGCCCCGGGGCATCATAATAACCACTGCCAACTCCGACGTACCACTCCTAAGCCATTGCCCCTGACCTCCTCATCATTCTCTCAACAGTCCTCCGCTTCCAACTCCTCTACGCGTGCCACTATAACCTTTGGCATACCTATTTCACCCATGGGCTTTCGTAACATAGCTTCACAGGGAGCTGGTCATTCATGCCCCTACCCCGTTTCATGTCCCCAGTGTCCTCCTCCTCGGGTCCCATCCCCTCCTTCCTCTGACAACAGTCTCGACAATGTCACCTACGCTAACATTACTGGGTCCCCTGGACACTATTTAGATAATTAAAGTGGACTTTACACAGTGCTCCAAGTGTAAACAGGGGGTGATGTTACGATCTCTTTTCTTCTATATCCTGTCCTTCTCAATATGGACTTATCTTCTCTTTCTGCGATAACTTTAACGGACTACATTGTTATCACATCCACCATTGTGGAATTCCTTCACATACTCATGTTTACTCATCAGCCGGATATCAGTCATCTGATTGCCTGGTTTTCATTATGCTTTCCTTTCTTTACTCTTGGCCGATGCTATGATCAATATCTATATCAGTCTTTACATTGTAGCCTTGTACTCTAGTTTTAGTTCTCCTTGGTAATACACCAAGTTCACTTGCTCCTGATCGTTCTCTTTTGATCAGCTTATCAAGCTCTGAGTCTCCGTCCTACTCTTGAGTGGACGCCTCCTCAAGCTACCCCTAGTGAGGACTTCTTTTATCATCAAAGGATCAGTTCTTCCAAGGCTATGCTCCATCCTACCCGGTCGAAGCATAACATTGGTAATATTAGACTGCCAGCAAAAAGCAAGGCAAAGGCTTGTGGAGCACATATGTTATATTCCATGGATGAGACTGATGTATGTGCAAACCTCATGGCATTCTTGGATCCTATCAAGGAGGACGATCCATCATTAGGCAGAGCTGAAGCCACCAGAAAGTTAGCTAAGAAATCCAGAATGAGTAAAATAGGTGACTTGGATACATTGAAATATTTTGTCAATTCTGATGTAAAGGACACTTCTGGTAGCTGGCCCTCTGAAACAGGTGCAGTGTGCACTTAGATCTTGGATTTTTTATAATCTCTTGCAAAACTCAAAGCCATCTCTAAGAAAGAGAAAGAGAGTTTGTATGCTAATCATGATTGATAGTGCTGCTACATATGGGAGCTGCCTTAAGTCATTGGGCCACTCAACTTGAAATTGATGTGCAAAGTCAGACAGTCCAGCAGCACAGTCAACTCTTGGACAATTTTTCTATTTGTTATTTGTATGCCTGCTTACCTAGGCTTTTTTTTCTGCATATGTCTGAGGCTTCTGTTCAACCAGCTGCTGATTGTGCCATACTGACTACTAGTATTACTTGCTGTTCAATCCAACTCCTTGCATTGTATGTCATCTGATTCAACTATTCCCTCTACATGTTCAACTTGCGTCTATTATCTACCATTTCTTTTGTATTAGTACATGCTCTGGTACTAATAACTTTGTATGAGTGTAGTAGTATATATTTAAACTTTCTTTGTCCTTATCTTCTGCTTTGTCAACTCTTTAACAGTGGCTTGAGTGACTTCCCCAGCTTCGTTAGAGGTGCTTTTTCCCCCCCTTTGCTGGGACTTCTATAAGACAAGGCCATCTTACCAAAGTAGGGACTGTCTTCCCCAAGGTCAATGTCTAATCTGTCTGTGTTGTCTTCATGCCTGTGTTGCCTGTCAAAGGTGTCAAAGGCACACTAAAGATACATGACATTTTGCTGATATCCAGACTATGATTTGAGCAACTTTCTAAAAAGCCTAAAAATCAGGAATAGAAGTAAAAAGGCTTTAAATGTAAATTGAGAATTTCTTGATGAAGGAATATGTGACATTCACGAGGCGGTCTAGAATGAAATGACATCTTAGGTAATCGAGACTAAACAACGTCATTGTGAAGGACTGTCTGTGATTCGGTGAAGAAGTGAAAAATGGGGAGAAAGGAGCGAGACATAATAACGGAGAGTGAAAAACGTTTCACTGATCTCTATTTTCCATACGTAGACGTGTAGTTAAGACATTATAATCATTTGTTCAAAAAATGCCAATATAAGAGGAACAAAAGCTGACCAGCAGCGAGTCCCAAAAACCGTCGCCACCCTTTTAATCTATCCCGGCATCTACTTTATATACACCTGTCGAATATCTTCCAAACTCCACTATAATGGTACGTCTGGGATAGCAATCCGTTTTTATAGGGTTCCCATTCGTAGAAGGTATGGCTGCGCAGATTTGTATTCCATTGCAGGAATTGAGTACGAAATTTCCCGAGTTGCACTTCGCCAATTTTCCAAGGATACATGCAACTTCATCACCATTACATTTTTTACTGGGAACCAACAGCGGATAACCGATGTTTAAGTCATAGGCTACACCTGCCGCACGCTCGACTAGGCTAGCACCGATGTCAGTCTCATCACGACATTGGCAAGTGTTACACTCACTTCAAGGACTTTGCGCTCGGAATATTTCCATCTCTAGTGGTCAAATTATTTCCTTTGGAATTTGATCTATCATGCCAGGTGGATGTTAGCCTCATTGCGATACGGGCAACTATCTCGCTCACTTGTGGTTACTGTCACATGTAAGGGTTTCCTCGCTACAATCACTGACAATGGGAATAGATGCGGCAGAGGCAAAGAGTGTGAAAGAAAGGGCGGCAAAGAAGAAGGACTTTAAGAAAAACATCTCGCAGAGATGGGGAGGAAAGTGCGAAGTTATTCGTTTTATAGAGTCTCCACTGTCGCATGTATTATTTCAAAAATGAATATTTTGCTCAGAAATGAGAGATATTTTCTAGATCGGCCTCGTAATCTGAATAATGTGCCTCAATTTTTCGTAGATTGCGGAGTTGTACACGCCAATTTAAGATGGAACTGTTGTGATAAAATCTTAAAATACAACTGGTTTCAGGCTGTTATGACGCCCCTTTGTAAGCCCCTTCTGGCAAAGGTACCTTTCATGCAGCATACCGCATCTCATCACTACTCACAAAAACCGTTAACACTAAAATGCAACGGCAGGGCCGCAGCTGAGATCAGTCTTCAATATGCTTATAGGCTTTTACAGCGAAAGTGATATACCCGACAAGACTTCTAAAATTTATGAATCGTGCTGAGGCTATCAACTTTAAAAATTCAGGCAATGTTTTTTGTAAGGTCTGACAATCGAGCTCAAATCTTAGTCACAATTCTCTGAAAACTCGCCCATTCAGAATACCTCTAAAGATGTCTGACTATGAAACTCAGATGGGCACGCCATGCATTCATGATGGATTCCAGATCTGTATGAGAAAATCTTGCATTCTGATTATATTACATAATGTAGTCTGCAGAGCTGTACACACAAATGAGCTAATCATTATTATCACCGAAATTCACTAGCGATGTCGCAACTGAGATCAGCTTCGACATACTTGAAGGGTTTGAAGGGTTAGGGTTATTTGTGACAGCCACCTCCAGTCGATACGGCGGTTTTTGATGTATCATACCACGTAACTAGCATATAAAAGGAGGTACATCATTCTCGCTTATCTATACAACGTGCTAATACACCACAATCATATATCACTTCGATTTGGACTATTAGTTATCATGTATCCATACTAGATAAAAAAATATGGTAGCAAACTGATACATCGGTGGAAAAAAAGTTTTGCGCATGATGGGGGCGTGGGAACCTAATGGAGCAAGCAACAGAGGAGACATGGAGCGGGAGGACAACGATTGAAGAGACTTAAGCGGTGACGGTACTGGTACAAAATATTTTTATTATTATACTGCGGCCTCCCTATAATGTACGATGTCGACTCAGCACAGCACTAGCGAAGGGGCATGGTATTGGACATCTGATTATTTTATTCGGATTGTCTGTTACTAGTACTGGTACTCGAGCCCTAGGCCCGGCTGACACATCAGTATTACAGCTAGTCATAATATATCACCATGTTATATTACTCCAACTCAGCAGCCTCATATATCACTCTTGCTTGAGCTTTGAAACTTAAACTCCGGCTCCGATTGGGTCGATACATCAGTGATTCATTATCCCGTAGTATACTACTCCAACTCGAGCCATAAATTCAACCTAATGCATCAGTAGTTTCAGTAAGTAATATTGGCCACCCGCTGCTAACAGGTTCCCAGGGTGCCCCTTTGCGCCCGGTGCACTCGCGCTGCTTGACTACCGCCCATGCCGCGCTATTTTGAGCACAGCCACATGCCGCTTTCCTTTGGCCATGTGTGGTTCTGAGTGGAACCAAGTGCTGACAACAACTGTGTTGCACCTTGTACAAAACGGCATCTTGCATATTCAGGGCATGTATATGAGCGAAAAATGACTAGTACACACTACCTCTAAATCTCACTAGAAGCTTTTTGAAGGAAAACTGAAGCAAAGGCATGAAATTAAACATATAAAAAGCGTGAGAAAATTTCGAAGAAATACTCGACTTTGTAGAACATAGCACCTTCAGCTTCTACAGTCCATGTATATAAATTTCAAAAGTGTAGGCTATACATGTATAAAACAATAAATATAGTGTATCACTTATGGCATTCTTAGAAATATAACTCATGAGTAAATTTTCATGCAGTAAATTCATATCATAGAAAAAGTTTCTACTATAATTAATGAATGGTATACAAAAGCTACTCATTTTCCCAGTATAGAAAAAAGATCCCTTGAAATTGCCACCCACTATTACAATTTGTTCTTACCTTAATGGTTCCACTATACTTTTTTTCTAGATTTGCCATCATTTCCTGTTCTATCAGAGATCTCTCTATCCCTGTGTGCTCTTGGAATCTTTCAGGTCTTTCCTGGGCTCTTAACACCTCTGTGTGTCCTTGGGCATTTCCTAATATATTATTTTCATTGAGATCATGCATTTTTGACTTCATCAAAACTTTCAAATCATCTCTTGATTCTGAATTTTACTAGAACTCTTTATTTTAACAAAAGACTTGATGCCAATCATTCTTCATCACTCCAGGAATTCCCCAGGATGCTCTTTAGTTCTTTCCTGTCTCTCTTGCTGCCTTAAGGCTTCCTATTCCATATCTGGCATCTTTTAAATATGTCTTCTTCTATACCTAAGTCATATATGGTTATTCACCATATGTATCTTGATCTGATCACTTCTAGATTGATTCTAGGAGTTCTCAGAACTTGCTCCAACCCACCAGGACTCCTTCTGATGTGTCTTTACTTTTTTTGCATCCAGATCTCTTCCTGCTTCCAGATCTCCTTCTAGCTTTTTGGATCACTCCTGGCACTCTTAGTATGCTCTCCATTTGTTTTCCAGCCCTCTCCAAACATCTTGAACTCCTTCTGTCACTGCCTCATCAATGGTCACAGATCTCTGCCAAGATATCACTAATTAATCATTAGACCTTCTGATCTTCTAATTATCTTTCACATGTCAGAAACTTCTTGCTGTGCATTTGGCTTATCAGCCAATGGTTTTCCTCACCCCTGAACATATGTACTTTTTGTGTTATTTCTCTCACAGAAACTTCAGTTCTGTCTTCTGGCATTCTAGATTTCCGACAGATTTTATTCTTGTTATATCTGATCCTTATCAGATGTTTCCCTGAATTCTTGTACATCTTGATTATGCTTTTTTGGTCTCCTAGCTGCACTTGCTCCAACAGCAAGTTCTCTCTTAGATTCATTACACCCTCTAGATGTTTCTCATTTCTATCTTTTGTTTCTTGATATCACTGTCTTTTCTTTGATATTTGTACCACAAACATTCCTTCTAATTTCCAGTCTCCTAGTCATTCCCTATATGGGTGTATTCACAGCTGAGTTCCCTTTCTCAGCATTTTCCTTGATCTCCACTTTCCTTCTCCTGCTTTCATGGCTATATCTGTAGTTTTCATTCTTATCTTGCTTCTCTTGACTTGACCCATGTATTCCCCTTGACCTTATATCTTCTATCTCTTATCTTTGACTCATATCTGTTCCATTCTTGCTTATCTTTAACTTATCTTTTGTCTTGTATACTGTTTCTGTTACGATTCGTCTACGGACTTACTTTTCTTTTGCGATGCTCATATATAGACTACTTCGGCATCGTACCTGCCGCCACAGGTTTCCGCTCCATCGTCATTTGTATTACTATATGACTGCGCACTTACTCATTCGATAGCTCAGTCGCCGACGTAATTTCCTTTCTGTCTCATGGTCCATGTATGGTGACTATACCTATATTACTTGTGCATCAGTACACCCTGTGCCTTAGTTTAGTTCTCCTTGGTCAATACCAAGTGTCCTCTTTGCTCTGCAATGTTCTCTTCCATTGTGATTATCGGGCACCGAGTCTTCGTCCTACTCTTGAGTGGACGCTTACTCTTGCTACTTATCGGATCCCTAGCCACAGGGGTTAACATACAAGCTCCCATCCACAGGGGCTACTTACAATTACACTTGGAACTTGGTTCATCCGAGGCTACGCTTGCGTCCTACCCGGAACAAGCGTAACAAAAGAACTAAACTCTATTGCCGCGACTAGTATCATCTAGCTCACCCATCATATCGTTTAATCGTTTTAGTTGGTGGAATCGGCAGGACTCCCCTGCACCCTCTACTGCATCCGAAGACTTGGGAGAAGTACCAACTGATCCCGACAAGCCTATTGATACCGAGACCCTCGGTCTACGAGAACTTGAGCAGCAACTAAGTAGCTCTCTTGTTATACCGCACGCAGCGACACCGCCAAGTCCTACGCCCCAACCGCAAGCCAGAAGAATATTCCACTTCCTGCCCACAAACGTCACACCTGCGAACCCTACGACCAACGTTACAGCACCCGCGATGTCGAACACCGCCACCGCCCCTGTAAAACCAACGGAGCTGTGCCTCGGTACTCCAGAAGATTTCGATGGCTCTTATGCCAAAGCCGTACCTTGGCTGAGAATGGTACAGTTATATTTAGCAGTAAACGACAAGCTCTACGACTCGTCGAACAAGCAGATCGCATATGCCCTCTCCTTTATGAAGAAAGGAACTGCTCTCACTTGGGCTGCAACTTTCCATGAAGCAAGACTTAATGCAAGAACCTTTGATCTAGGAACCTGGAAGAAATTCGAAGAAGCCTTCCAGGCATCTTTCGAAAACACTGACATTAAAGGAGACTCACTTGCTTGGCTAGCTCATGAGAGGCTCTCAAAGAACCATAACGGAGGGTATAATCCAGCCTTGCAAAACTATATTGCTCAGTTTCAGAGCAAGGTCGCCCTCACTGGCATCACCGATGACCAAGTACTTATCAGTTACTTCACAATGGACATCCCCGTTCCACTCATGCAGCGAATTCAATCCATGGAAAAAGTTCCCGTCACGATAAAGGAATGGTACGCTAAAGCCACCCACTTCGCCGGTGTCAAGGAGAGATCCTTAGAAATCGCAAGAGATCGAGGACGAGGAAACACACCCTTTACCCCATCCTATCAACCTCGCCATACCCCGACCTGCAACCCAAACGCTATGGATGTCGACGCCGTCTCCGTTAAAAAGCTGACTCCGGAAGAAAGAGAACGATGTCGAAAAGAAGGATTATGCTTCTTTTGCCGAAAGAAAGGGCACTCGATTTGAACATGCCCTAACAACACACAGTCGCAGGGACTTCCTTCCCCATGAGCAATACGAAAAGTTGAAGAAAAAAACAGAGGCTCGCATTGAAGAAATGCAGGATGATGAAACGATTGGCAAACTCAACCTGGATTTTTAAGAAGGAGAACGCCCATTACGCACGTTTCTCCTATAGATGTCTCATGTAACGCTATTCCAGTTTCGATGAAAGCAATGCGTATTCCAGTTCAAATTATGCTGCCCATCGACATGAGCATCAAAGCCGTTGCCACTTCAGCCCTAGTAGATTCCGGGACACAAGTATCCTGCATTGATTGGGAGTTTGCCCGCACCAAAAAACTACCCTGCATCCACCTACCTACCCTGGTCACTATTCGAAATGTAGATGCCTCCGTTAATACTAGTGGAACTATCAAGTTCAAGACAACGCTATTTATTAATGTAAATGGCTATTGTTACGCTTGCTTCCGGGCAGGATACAAGCGTAGCCTTGGATGAACCGAGCTCTGCAAGGGTCGTGTGAATTAGCCCCTGTGGAAGGGACTTCGAGGTGTGGTCGCGAGAACGGCGACTTCGAGGAGTAGCAAAAGTAAGCGTCCACTCAATAGTAGGACGAAGACTAAGTGCTCGAGGTTCACGATGAAAGAGAGCACCGTGGAGCAAAGCAGACACTTGGTATTAACCAAGGAGAACTAAACTAAAGTACATGGTGCATTACGCGTAAGTAATATAGGTATCTGCGTAATGCACAGACCACAGACATAACGGGAAATAATCTTGACGACTGGGCTATCGAATGAATAAGAGCGCAGCCGTATAGTAATACAAATGACCGGGGGAAGGGAATCTGCGGCGGCAGATACGGTGCCGAAGTAGTCCGATAGGGGCATCGTGAGAGAAAAAGAGTTGTCCGTAGTAAAAACACAGGAGTCCGAGCGAATCGTAACAGCTATGTACAATCCACCGAGTTCTACCTCATGAACTGCAGAAAAGAAACGATGATCTTAGGATTCCCTTGGCTAACTGCGGCCAACCCAAAGATAGACTGGAAGCAAAAGACACTCCAAGTACCCCCAGAAACAGACCAGTCTGAGGATCTAATCGCAGCTCACAAAAAAGAAAAGCAACAGAAGGCGGAGTTGTACAATCTAAGGCACCCAGGTTGTGGGGCCGCTTCCACACCTCACATAATGGTCGACGCGTTAGTAGACGAACATCTGTTCAGCTACCTCAATTGAATTGAAGATGACGTGGTATGCAGCACCATCTGCCTGGCCAGAGAAATGGCACACCTCCGACCCCTCCAAACACTATCCTGGACAGTCCTCGCCAGCCGGCACTTCCTGTCCAACCCAGCCCTAACCTGCACTGCCCTTACCACTTCTACCGATCTTGCAATCCACGCTAGGAAAGAGGAAGTCATGCTCCCGCCCCAGTACGCTGCCTACAAAGATATCTTCTCAGACGAAGACACCCCGCTTCCCCCATCTCGAGATTGCGATCACAAAATCAACTTGTCCGATACCTTCAAACCAAAGATCGGCAAGTTGTACCCACTCACCACTGAGGAACATGCGGCACAGGATGCCTTCCTTGACGAAAACCCTGCCTCCGGGAAAATTTGTCCATCCACGTCTCCCCAAGCCGCTCCCTTCTTTTTTGTTAAAAAAAAAGGATGGAAAGTTACAACCGGTATAGGATTACCAATATCTAAACGACCATACCATTCATGACGCATACCCCTTACTGCTTATCTCGGATCTCCTGGACAAGCTCCGAGACATGAAAGTCTTCACTAAATTCGATGTTCAGTGGGGGTATAACAATATCCGCATTAAAGAAGGAGACCAATGGAAAGCCGCATTCATTACCCATCGGGGACTTTTCGAGCCAGTCGTTATGCCCTTCGGCCCAAAAAACGCGCCAGCAACGTTTCAACGCTTCATGAATAAGAAATTCTGAGACCTCATTGCAGAAGGAAAGATCGTCATTTACATGGATGACATTCTCATATTCTCGGCGACCCGGGAAGAGCACGATGAAATGACCCGTCGAGTACTTCAACACATGAGAGAACTCAACCTTCGCCTTCAGTTGGCAAAATGCACCTTTAACTCGGAAACTGTCGAATACCTAGGCATGATTGCGAGACCCGGGTCCCTTGCTATGGATCCCGTAAAACTTGAAGGGATCGCAGCTTGGCCAACACCAACAAAACCAAAAGAAGTCCGTTTTTCCTTGGGTTTGCCAACTTCTATAGAAGGTTTGTCCTGGGATACTCCACCATTGCATGCCCCCTGCTCGATTTGACGAAGAAGGATCACTCGTGGTCCTGGACCTCGGAATGTGACGCAGCGTTCTGTCGTATGAAAGAAATCTTTACCTCGCAACCGGTACTCCGTATGCCGGACCAAAGTAAACTGTTTGCTATTGCAACAGATGCCTTGAAATATGCCACGGATGGTATTCTTCTCCAACAAAACGAAAACGCTGAATGGCAACCCTGTTCGTATCTTTCCCAAACGTTCTCCGCCACGGAACGCAACTATGACATCTATGACCGTGAACTCCTAGCCATCCTTCACGCTTTGGCCACTTGGCGCCATTACCTGCTTGGATCAGTAGCCCCCATCCTCGTTATGATGGACCACAAGAACCTGACCTATTTCAAAGCCCCGCATGCACTCAATCGTCGACAAGCCTGCTGGCTCCTCACCTTAGCAGATTATGACCTCCGGATCCAACATGTACCAGGTTCCCAACTG
>JBBPKM010000766.1:0-12076 GCA_038089255.1 Austroboletus rostrupii | reverse complement strand
TGGATCCTGTCAAACTTGAAGGGATTGGCTCTTGGCCTACACCGACAAAGCCAAAAGAAGTACGCTCTTTTCTTGGTTTTGCAAACTTCTATCGGCATTTTGTCAACGGATATTCCGACATCGCTCGTCCCCTTCTGGATCTTACCAAGAAGGATCACCCTTGGACTTGGACCGACGACTGCAACAAAGCCTTTCTTCGTCTTAAAGAAATCTTCCTCTCCCAACCAGTCCTCTGACTCCCTGACCCGTCCAAACCTTTCGTTATTGCCACTGATGCTTCTAAATATGCCACTGGCAGCATATTACTCCAAATTGATGACAATGGGGATTGGCACCCATGCTCGTATCTCTCTCAAACGTTCTCTGCCACAGAACGGAACTACGATATTTACGATCGTGAACTTCTCGCCGTTATTCGAGCTCTTCAAGCTTGGCGCCATTATCTCCTTGGTTCTGCATTCCCTGTCCAAGTCTTCACCGATCATAAAAATCTCACCTATTTTAAACAACCCCAGAAACTCAATCGTCACCAAGCACGCTGGCTTTTAGACATCGTGGATCATGACCTCAAAATGATCCATGTGCCGGGAGCACTCCTTGCAGGACCTGACACTTTGTCTTGTTGCCCCGATCGATGCCCAGATGATTCCTCCGACAATGATGCAGTAACTCTTCTTCCCCCATCCCTTTTTATCAATCTTATTGACCTCGCCCTCCACGACAAAATCTCGTGGGCATCTTTGTCTGATCCCCTTGTCCTCCAATCACTCCAATCAATCCAAGAGGACATTCCACACGCCCTTCACTCTCGCCTCTCGGATTGGAAACACCAGGATGGTATCCTTCACTACCGCAGTCGTGTGTATGTCCCCGCCGACTCTACTCTCCGTCGCTCTATTGTAGCTCGTTGTCACGATCATGCCACTGCAGGACACCCTGGTTACCTTAAAACGCGACAACTTGTTGCTGCCAAATTCTGGTGGACGGGTCTAGCTTCCTTTGTTCGCTCCTACATCTCCGGGTGTGCAACCTGTCAGCAGAATAAGGCTAACATGCATCCTACGGTTCTGCCACTCACACCCATTTCCTCCTCTTGCACGTGACCCTTCCAACAAATTTCCTGTGACCTCATTACCGATCTTCCCCTTTCTTCTGGTTTTGATTCCCTCTTGGTCGTGGTCGACCATGGGCTTACTAAGGGGGTAATCCTTTGCCCAACAACAAAAACGGTCACTGCAGCAGGCATCGCCACTCTTTTCTTTCATTCAGTATACAAACGCTTCAGACTCTATGACAAAATTATCTCAGATCGAGGACCACAGTTCGCCTCTGCTTTTGCAAAAGAACTAGGTAGACTCTTAAATTATAAACTCGCTCTTTCTTCGGCATATCACCCTCAAATGGATGGTGAAACCGAACGAGTAAATCAAGAGATTGAGACATACCTCTGCATAGTATGCGGAAACTCCCCTGGAAATTGGGCCAATCATATCACTACGGCCAAATTTGTTCACAATCATCGTCCTCATTCTGTCACCGGCAAGTCTCCCTTCTACCTCGCCATGGGCTATGAACCGGTTGCGCTCCCCTCCATCATTCATCCTTCAGAACTCCCAGCCGCTGAAAACCGCCTAAAAACCCTTATCGCAGCTCGAGAAGAAGCGTTAGCGGCGCACAAATTGGCATGGAAAACCATGGCCACGCGAACACGAAGAGGCTTTACGCCATTTGCCAAAGGAGATAAAGTTTGGTTAGAAGCCAGGAACCTCAAGCGACTTATCACTAACCTGAAATTTGCACCGAAATGCGAAGGACCCTTTACCATTGTCCAGGTACTATCACCGATCTCCTATCGTCTCTGCCTCCCTGCCGCATGGAAGATACACGATGTCTTCCATGCTTTCCTTCTCATGAGATATACCGAAAACACCATTTATGGAAAGAACTTCCCTGCGCCACCTCCTGATCTTATCGCCGGCGAAGAAGAATACGAAATAGAAAAAATCATACAACATCGCGGAACTCCACATACCTGCTCCTATCTGATCTGATGGAAAGGGTATTCGGCCGAAGAAGACTCATGGGTTCCAGAACGGGATCTTAAAAATGCAAAGTCCGCCCTTCAAGCATACAAAAAACTCCATCCTTCCGTCTTTTTCTCTCAACGCACCTGAAATCTTCATTTGCAACATCACCAACAATGTCTTCGCCCATCACCAACACCGTTTCCATCTCTTCAGTCTCCTCCCTCCCGACTTCGACTGTACCATCACCATCACCAACCTGTCCTGTTACTCCCCTCATTACTCTTGAAACCATTGAAGCTACTGCTGCCACTCTGAACCCTACCACCCCTATCCTCGCTGTCGATACCCCTCGTCTCGCCCATCGTTTCAAGGAACCTGTCGAAAATCCCATTCATTCAGTTGCTTATGAACAGATCTTTGACGACCCACGCTTCGCCATAGCCATTGATGCACACTTAGATCCTGACTCAGCAATTCATGCTCTTTATTGCTTGTACCTTCAGTGTGGATCCCTTGGAACCATGGCAAATATTCTCTTACAGGATGCTTGGACTGCTTTCTATGGGCAACGACTTGTTCACATCAGGGAAAACCTGCAATGAGACCTCATTACCGCCATGCACAAACTAGACGTGACCGAATTCCTTCTGGATATAGACCAGTACTGTAAAGAATTGGCAAAAAGGACACCTCTGGCTGAACGGCTAACCACTCCACCTCCGTCTACACCATCAGCTTCCTCTTCGGCTTTGAATTCCACGGAAGAATGATTACTTCAACGCACTGATGCTTGGTGGACAGGGAATGACGGCTTCAATCCACTCCCTGCCGATCACCTGTGCTATCATACCACTTGTTTCCAGTGCCATCGACTCAACCATAAACAGGTTGACTGTCGTTACTTCCAGTGTACTCATTGCCTTCATTGGGCACCAGGCCATCATGCCAATCGCTGCCCACTTTGACGTCCTACTCCGAAGCCATCTCCACCATCCTCTTCATCCTCATCTCACCACTTCTCGGTCTCGTCCTCCTCTCATTGTGCCACCGTCACCTTCAGTCTCCCCATCTCTCCCACTGGATTTCGTACCAGTACACAGGGTGCTTCTCGTGCACGCCCCTACCCCACAAGTCGTTCCCGGCGTCCTCCTCCTCCCTGAGTTCCTTCTTCAGAACCCTCCAACAATGGGTTAGATGATGTGGCATATGCCAATATCACTGGCTCCCCTTGCGGAGGCTACCTAGATATTTAGGATCTTCACTATGGCTTCAAATGTACTAAGGGGGTAATGTTACGATTTATCCCTAGCTCTTACTTCTTTTTCTGTTATGCCTTTATTCGGACTTATATTTCTTTCACAATAGTCACTCGCATCTTCTCGCAACTATTGTACCAGTACTCCGGTTCCTTCATACTTACTCATTCCTATTGACTCATCATTCCGTGCTGACTGATACCTCAGTCAGCATTTCTCATACACGCTTACTCTTCACGTCTCTTTTTGTACCATACAAGCCTGCCCTTATTCTCGTTACCTCGTATATAAACCCCTCAACGGGTTCACTGTACTCTAGCTTAGTTCTCCCTTGTATTCCTCCGAATACATCATCTCTTCATGCTAGCTCCCAGGCGCTCTCTTTCGTCTGGTCTCCTAGTCAACTAGTCCTCGTCCTACTATTGAGTGGACGCTACCTTGAACATCCTCGAACCCTCAACTCTAGGGTTATCAAGCACTTGGTTCTTGCCTCACAAGGGCTACGCTCCTACCTACCCGGTCGAAGCATAACACCAACTTGGCAATCCATGCCAAAAAACAAGAAATTTCCCTATTAAACCAATACCAAGACTTCGCTGATATCTTTTCTGATGAAGATACTCCACTTCCTCCTTCTCATGACTGTGACCACAAAATAAACCTCTACAAAAACTTTATGCCAAAGATAGGCAAACTATACACACTTACCCAAGAAGAATGAAAAGCTCAGGATGAGTTCCTGGATGAGAATCTCAAAATAGGCAAAATTCAACCCTCAACTTCCCCCCAAGTGGCCCCTTTCTTTTTTGTTAAAAAGAAAGATGGCAAACTCTGGCCTGTTCAAGACTATAGGTATCTGAATGAATATACCATCTGTGACACCTATCCTCTTCCACTCATCTCGGATCTACTTGACAAACTTAAAGATGCTAAGATATTTACAAAGTTCGATGTACAATAGGGGTACAACAATATTTGAATCAAGGACGGACACCAATGGAAAGCAGCCTTTATCACCCATTGTGGCTTATTTGAACCTGTCATTATGCCTTTTAGACCTAAGAATGCCCCTGCTACCTTGCAATGCTTCATGAACAAGGAGTTCAAAGATCTCATCACCGAAGGACATATCATCATTTACATGGATTATATTCTTATTTTCTCTCCAGATCAAGTGATCCACAATGACACTACTTGACAAGTTCTCCAATGAATAAGAGAACTCAACCTTCACCTCCATCTCCAGAAGTGCTTATTTAACTCAGACCAAGTAAAATACCTTGGAATAAAAGCTAAGCCAGGATCCCTTACTATGGATCCAGTCAAACTCAAAGGAATCAGGTCATGGCCTACCCCCACTAAACCAAAGGAGGTATACTCCTTCCTTGGTTTTGCCAACTTTTACCAGCATTTTGTTAATGGATACTCAAACATTGCCCAACCCTTTCTTGATCTTACAAAAAAGGATCACCCCTGGTCCTGGACAAAAAATTGCAACCATGCTTTTCTCCATTTTAAAGAAATCTTTCTCTCTCAACTGGTTCTCCACCTTCCCAATCCATCCATACCATTCACCATTGCTACTGATGCCTCCAAGTATGCCACTGGAGGCATACTACTTCAGACTGATGAAAATGGTGACTGGCATCCATGTTCTTACCTCTCCCAGACATTCTCAGCCACAGAATGAAATTATGACATCTATGACTGGGAACTTCTCACTGTCATTCACACCCTTCAGGCCTGGCATCACTATCTCCTTGGATTTTCCTTCTCCATACAAGTTTTTACAGATCATAAGAACCTAACCCATTTCAAACAACCACAAAAACTTAACTGATGACAGGCATGATGGCTTCTCAACATTGCTGATCATGACCTTAAAATGATCCATGTCCCAGATACACTTCTTGCAGGTCCAAATGCTTTGTTCCATTGCTCCAATCATTGCCTAGATAACTCATCTAACAATAAGGCTGTTACTCTCCTGCCCCTGTCTTTATTCACTGATGTCATCAACATCACCCTTCATAATAAAATATCCTCTGCTCTTCCTCCAATCCTCTCATCCTTCAGTCTCTTCAATCCATCAATGAGGACCTTCCTGCCACCCTCCACTTCCACCTCTTTGATTGGAAGTACCAGAATGGAATACTCTTTTACTGTGACCACATTTATGTCTCTGCTGACCCTACCCTCCAATGTTCTATTGTCAATTGCTGCCATGACCATACTACTGCAGGACATCCTGGATACCTGAAAACTCAACAACTTGTGGCTGCCGAGTTCTGGTGGCCTGGCCTCACTTCCTTTGTTCATGCCTACATCTCTGGTTGTGCAACATGTCAACAGAATAAGTCAAATACTCATTCTACCATCCCTTCTTTAACACCAATTACTTCACTTTGCATTCACCCATTCCAACAAATCTTGTGTGATCTTATCACCAACCTTCCTCTCTCTTCAGGCTTTGACTTGCTTTTGGTTGTGGTCAACCATGGACTTACTAAGGGGGTAATCCTTTTCCCAACAAAAAAAACAGTCACTGCAGAAGGAATTGCCACTCTTTCCTTCTACAAAGTATATAAACGCTTCAGTTTTTACAACAAAATCATATCATGGCCCTCAATTTGCTTCCTCCTTTGCCAGAGAACTCAGGAAACTTCTAAACTATGACCTCACCCTATTCTCTGCATATCATCCCCAAACCGATAGAGAAACCGAATGCATGAGCCAAGAAATTGAGACCTATCTTCATATTGTTTGTGGTAATACCCCTGGAACTTGGGTAAATTATATTACCATGGCAAAATTCATTCACAATTATCACCCTCACTCAGTTACAGGAAAATTGCCATTCTACCTTATGATGGGTTATGAATCTACAGTGCTTTTTTCAATTACCTGATTTTCACATCTTCCTGCAGTCAAAAATTGCCTTAAAACTCTTATTGCAGTTCAAAAAAAAGCTCTTGCTGCACACAAACTAGCCAGGCAAACAATGGCTGCACAATCCAAACAAGGTTTTATACCCTTCACCAAAGGAGATAAAGTTTGACTAGAAGCAAGGAATCTGAAATGCCTTATCTCTAACCCAAAGTTCACCCCAAAACAGGAAGGACTCTTTACCATTGCCTAGGTCTTATCACCTATCACCTATCGTCTTCAACTCCCTGCCACATGGAAAATACACAACATCTTCCATGCTTCCCTTCTCATAAAATACACCGAGAATGCCATCTATGGCAAGAACTTCCCTGCACCACCCCCTGATCTTATTGAAGAGGAAGAAGAATACGAAATTGAAAAGATCATACAGCATTGCAGAACTCCACATACCTGTTCCTATCTGATCTGATGGAAAGGATACTCAGTTGAGGAAGACTCATGAGTTCCAGAACAGGATCTTAAAAATGCGAAGTCTGCTCTTCAAATATACAAAAGGCTTCACCCTTCCATTTTCTCCCCTCGATGCACTTGAACCATCACCTGCAAAACTCAAGCAAATGTCTTTGCCCAATGACAATATGGTCTCCATCTCCTCTGTTTCTTCCCTGCTGACTTCTACCATAGTTTCTCCTTCATCTACTCATTCTGTTACCCTCTTGGTCATAGTAGCTGCCATCAATGCTCCACATCTCATACACCACTTTAAAGAACCTATTGTCAATTCCACCCATTCAGTTGCCTATTGGTTTCGATCCACTCTCTGTGGATCACCCTTATTATCATAAGACTTGTTTCCAGTGCCACCGTTTAAACCATATACAGGTTGATTGTTGTTTCTACCAATGTTCTCAGTGTCTTCGTTGGGCACCGGGCCATCACACCAATTATTGCCCTTTACACTGCCCAACCCCTAAACCTTCACCACCCTCTTCGTCCTCCTCCTCTCACCAATCCTCAGTCTCAACCTCATTCCACCACGCCACAGTGACATTTGGTCTCCCTATCTCCCCTGCTGGATTTTGTTCCAGTGCACAGATGTCTACTCATGCATGCCTCTATTCCATAACTCATTCATGGTGTCCTCCTCCTCCCCAAGCTTCCTCACCTGAACCCTTTGATGATGGATTATATGATATGGCCTACACCAATATTATGGGTTCACCTTGCAGAGGTTATCTCGACTTATAAAAAAAAAAATTCTTCACTATGGTTTCAGATGTACTAAGGGGGTAATGTTATAATTCCTCTTAGTCTCTGTTTCCTTTTTATTGATATGACTACATTCAGATTTATATTTCTTCTCACAATAGTTACTCAGATTCTATTGTCTATTGTACTGGTATAGTGGTTTCTTCATATTTACTCATTTTCACTGACTCATCATTTCTCACTGACTGATACATCAGTCAGTGCTTATTCATATATGCTTACTGATAACTTCTTCTTTTGTACTATACAAACCTGCCCTTGAGTTTGCACTCATATATATAAACCTTTCAATGGGTTCCCTATACTTTAGCTTATTTCTTCCTTGTATTCTCTTGAATACATTATCTCTTTGTGCTAGCTCCCAAGCACTCTCTTTTGCTTGGTCTCCTAGTCAACCAGACTTCATCCTGCTGCTGAGTGAACACTACCTAATATTACTTCGAACTCTTGACCCAAAGGATATCCAGTCACTTGATTCTTGCCTTACAAGGGCTATGCTTCTACCTACCCAGTCAAAGCATAACAGAGAGCATGGATTACAGCAAGAAGTTCTCAATCATAGATATCATAATTGTGTTCAGTAGTGGAGAACATTTGGGAGAGGTACGAGCATGGATGCCAGTCACTGTTCTTATCAGTTTGAAGGAGGATGCCACCTGTGACATACTTAGAGGTGTTGGTGGCAATGGCAATTGGTTTGAAGAGATCAGAGAGTCAAAGGACAGGCTGAGACATGAAGATTTCCTTGAGATGAAGAAAAGCACTATTGCAGGCTTCATTCCAGGACCAGGGATGATCCTTTTTGGTGAGGTCAAGGAGAGGATGGGCAATATCAGAATATCCATTGACAAAATGATGATAGAAGTTAGCAAAACCTAGGAATGATCTTACTTTCTTTAGCTTTGTTAGGGTTGGCCAAGATGAGATGCCTTCAAGTTTAACTGGATTCATGGCCAGGGATCCTGGTTTTGCAATCATGCCCAAATACTTGACTTGTTCTGAGTTGAACAGGCATTTCTGGAGATGAAGACATAAGTTAAGTTCTCACATACACTGGAGGATCCATCAAGTGGTTTCATTGTAGGTGGTTTGCTCTAGAGAGAAGATAAGAATATCATTCATGTAGATGACAATTCATCCTTTGGCAATAAGGTCTCAGAATTCTTTGTTCATGAAGCACTGAAAAGTAGCCAGTGCATTCTTGGGACTGAATGGCATGACAACAGGCTCAAATAGTCCGCAATGAGTAATAAAGGCTGCCTTCCACTGGTGTTCTTTCTTGATACAAATATTATTGTATCCCCACCATACATTGAACTTTGTGAACATCTTGGCATCTTTAAGCTTGTCAAGTAGATCTAAGATGAGTGGAGAGGATAGGCATTATGGATAGTGTATTCATTCAAGTACTTGTAGTTTTGAACAGGTCAGAGTTTGCCATCCTTCTTTTTAACAAAGAAGAAAGGAGCAGTATGAGGGGAGATTAGAGGTTGAATTTTGCCCATTTTGAGGTTTTCATCCAAGAATTCATCCTGGGCTTTTCATTCATTTGCCATAAGAGGATATAGTTTCCCAATCTTTGGTACAAAGAATTCAATGAGGTTGATTTCATGGTCACAATCTCAAGAGGGAGGAAGTGATGTATTTTCATCCGAAAAGATATTGGTGAAGTCTTTGTATAGCTCTGGCAAGGAAATTTCTTGTTTCTTGGCATGGATTTCCAAGTCGGTAGAGGTGGTTAAAGCTGCATAGGTGAGAGCTGGATTGGGAATAAATCTTCCATTGGCCAGAACCATTCTAGAAAGGGTGTGGAGGGGTTTAAAGTGCACCATGTCACAAGCAAGGATGATATTAGTACAGAGTACATCATCCTCAGTCCTATCTAAGTACCCAAAGAGATGTTCATCAATGAGAGCATTGATGTTACAACTTGTCCCTACCTTGGTAGCCCCACTACACTTTTTCCTGGATCAGCCAACTCCTACTACTCCTACCAGAGATCCCTCCGCCCCTGTATGCTCCTGGAATCCTCCAGGCCTCTCCTGGGCTCTCCTGAGCCATTCCTAGGTCGTTCCTGGATGTCCCTCATCAGTTGCTCTCTATGAGCTATCCAACCTCCTCCTATCCCTGGATCAGGATCACAACCTGATCAACCTCTCATGGTTCGCATTCATCATCCTCTCAATGCTCTCCTAGTCCTCTGAGCTTCTGGATCATCCATCTGGCCATCCCTGATCTCCCTGGATCATGTCCTCTTCACTGAGTCCACATGGTCTCTTCATCCAGTCATCCATCTGGCCTCCTAGAAGCGCTCCTAGGTCTCTAGATCTCTCCTGGAACTTGCTCATAAAGATCTCCCTTGTATCCAGTTGCATCAGCCTCCTCTGATGCTCCTCCTTGACTGCTTCTCCTGGATCTGGCTCACAATTAGATCAGAGTCTCCTTCTGGATCCCTGTCTGACTTTAGACCCAACTCCTGGAGTCCTCCCTGTCTATATGTGCCTACTGGACCTCTATCCGATCCACCCACAGTCACCTGGGCCACTTGGCCACATCCAGACCGCTTTCCCTTCAACCAAGGCTAAAGCTATCCAGATCACATTTGATCTCTATCAGATGTTCACCAGAACCCCTGGCTCTCCTGCCAGCATCCAGACAATTACCTAGCACCTCTGTGTGCCCTTGGGCATATCCTGATGTGTCCTCTTCATTGAGATCACGCTTTATCTGATTATCCTAGAACTTCCAGGTCACCTCCTAATCCTGGACCCAACCAGAACCCTTTGGATCTTTAACAAAAGACTCAAAGCCAACTGTCCTTTGTCGCTCCAGGCATTCCCCTGGATGCTCCTCAGTCCCCTCTGGTCTCCCTTGCCGCCTCAAGGCTCCCTGATCCATATCTGGCACATTCCAGATATGTCTTCTCCTTGTACCTGTCACATATGGCTATCCACCATGTGTATCTTTGATCCAATCACTTCTAGACTGCGTCTAGGAGTTCCCCGAACTTGCTCTTACCCATCTGGACCCTTCCTAATGTGTCTCCGCTTCTCCTGCACTTAGATCTCTTCCTGCTCCCAGATCTCCTCCTAGTCCATTGGATTCTCTCTGGCACTCTCAGTGCGCTCCCTGCTTGATCCCAAGACATCTCCAAACATCCCAGACTCTCTCCTGTCGCTGCCTCATCAACAGTCACAGAACTCCGCCAAGATATCACTGATTGATCATCAGACCCTCCTCCTGCCTCCTGATTCTTATCCATCTAATCAGGAACCATCTTGCTGTGCATCTGGCTTATCAGTCAATGCTTCCCCTCATCCCTAGGCATCTCCTCATGGTGCTCTATCCGCTTCCTGAGTTCCTTCTCTCACAGGAACCTCAAGTCTGCCTCATGGCATCTTAAATCTTCCAACAAGATCTTATCCTGTCACATCTGATTCTCATCAGATGTTCCTCCGGACCCCTGTGCATCTTGATAGTGCCTTCCCAGTCACCTGGCTGTGCTTGCTCCAACAGCAAGCCTTCTCTTAGATTTGTTACACCCTTTGGATGTTCCTCATCTCCTGGTCTCCATTTCCTTGATCTCTCTGTTTCTCCTTGATCTCTTGTACCACAGACATTCCTCTTCATCTCTCAGTCTCTCCTCTCTGCCTATATGGTGTATTCCTAGCCATTCCTGGTATTTCCTCTTTGATCTCTATCTTCTCTTGATCTAGATCCTTGACTCATTCTCATCTCATGGTTGTATTCCTATTCTATCTTGCTTTCTTGATCCGATCTATGATTCCCCTTCACCCTAAACCTTCTATCTCTTATCTCTGACTCATATCTGTTCCAATCCTGTTATCTCTGATCATCTCTTCATATGGACACCGCCCTCCTAGTTCCTTTCTTGGATATTCTTTGTACTATATAAACCCTAGCACTTCGTCCATGTACCCTAGCTTTAGTCTCCCTTAATCATAGGCTTGATCTTCAGCCTCTGCTTCAGCTCCCTGAGATCATCACCTAGTCCTCTTGTATCTCTGATACCTTGACATAGCCGTATGGCATGCATCCTTGATGAGTCCTTCATTGGACTTCACCCTTTCACCCTGATCCTATTCATGCAAGTGTGCTGATAGGATATCCAGTCATTCTTGAACTTGCCTTTCCCTGGAGGTCAAGTCTCCTGAGGGCTGCACTCCACCCTACCTGGGCGAAGTGTAACACAAATCTTACCACATTGAAATTTTTCCACTGTCAGGTTCATGACAGTGGACTTTTCTTTGACATTCCCATCTCTTTATATCATGATGCTCTCAGTGGACGTCCTGCTAGACACCTGGACCAATCTTGGACATTGATCCAATTGGCGACAGTTCATTTTTGTTACGATTCCTGATACTACGGACTACATCTTTCTTTTCGCGATGCCTCTATCGGACTACCTCGGCATCGCGCCTGCCGCCGCAGCTTCCTTCCCTTATGTCA
This sequence comes from Austroboletus rostrupii, assembly GCA_038089255.1. NCBI lineage: Eukaryota > Fungi > Basidiomycota > Agaricomycetes > Boletales > Boletaceae > Austroboletus > Austroboletus rostrupii. Next base: position 162 of record JBBPKM010000766.1, on the reverse strand, counting down.
TTTGTATTACCATACAACTGCGCCTTACTCATTCTACAGCCCAGTTGTCAGTCGTATTTCCTTTCTTACGCTTGGTCTGTGCTCCGCACCTATACCTATTTCTATCGTGCCTAGCATACGTTGTACTCTAGTTTAGTTCTCCCTTGGTCAATACCAAGTGTC
>JBBPKM010000764.1:0-12088 GCA_038089255.1 Austroboletus rostrupii | reverse complement strand
TAAAGGAGTGCAATGTTACATCCACCACAGCAGTAATAACAACAACAACAGAATTCACCCCAGCATCCAGTGAACAGCATACCCACAATGATGACAAGGGTGAGGTAGTGCAATGGTGCATCCACCACCATATCAGCAATGACAACAACAGCAACAACATCCATGTAGGAGTCCAGCAGACAGCACACTTACAACAATGACGAGGGTGAAGAAGTACAACAGTGCACTTGTTACCACAATGGCAACAATGTGATAGTAATATCATGCCCATTACCCCACAACTAAAACACTCTAACTTTAAGGGCCTTAGAAAGGTCCTATAAGATAAAGGTATAGTTTGTGGTCACAATGACTTAGTGACCCTTGTGGAGAGAGGATGCTTAGAGGAAATCTCCAAGACTTTAGAACTGGGAAGCCAGTTCTGTCGCCCTGGGGGTTTATATACTGTCCATACTGTATGTATATGTTTGGCTAGAGATAAGAGTGAGCCAATAGCGTAAATAACTGTCTGTGTAAAAAGATAAGGAAACATGAGGTGTGGTTCTATCATATAGAAGAGAAGCATAAGCATGAGGCCTGCTAGAAGCATAGGAATGGAAAAGAAGAACAGAAGCATGCCATGAGGTGATCTAACCCCATATGGATATATAAGAGAAACATTCATGTGAAAAGCATAAGAGGGGATTTCCCTGGGAATAACCCTGATTAAGTAAGCAATTAGATAAGCAAGTAGTAAATCGTCTCTAAGTTTGTTAAATATCTATGTAAAAAGTCAGGAAAAATCATAGAAAATATAGGAAAAATAGGGTCGTAACAACAACAGAGAGGGCAAGGGCTGGGCAATGCAACAACACACTCACCACTTCGGTGGTGACCCACAGGGACCAATTGGCAGCATATCCACTACCCCTACAATGATGGCAGGGAGGGCAAAGAAGCACAGCAATGCACCTACCACCACAGTGACAATGATGACATCTATCCATCCAGGGATCCAATGGTTATAATGGATAGTATGCCCATCTCCCTTATGATGACAGTGGTAAAAGCAAGGGAATGCAATAGTGCACCCAGTTTGATGGTTTTTTTTTACAAAAGTACACCAATGCTATAAGTACATCAAATGTAGTCTTTTTACTCAGAAAAAAAACAAAAAGGTATAGAAAGTGGGTAAAATATAGAGGAGATCTAACTTTTAAAAGGTCTATTGCTTCTGCAGGAAGTAGCATAAAAGTTACATAAAAGTATGAAAAAGTAAACTAGGAATTTGCTAATAAATCAAATGTTCAAGTAAGATAGCCACTGACCATGAGTCCATTATCAAATTGGGCCTAGTATAACACTGCAATGGATTGAAATTTCATGCCATGGGAAATGAAAATTAATACTATGCACTCATGTGGAGCTTGAATGAAGATTATGGGAATAGAAAGAAGTGTGGCAGAAATCCATTGTGCACAGTTATAAGGGAATTTATCAAATGAGCCTAAAGGATAGTTTTTGTTCTATTGATTTGTCAGATCTAGGCTGAGCACTAATCAATGGTAGTATATAACAACTAGAACTCATCAGATGACTCAATACCAGGAGCCACACCCTCATCACCAGTGGTACATTCCAAAGCAATATACTGTTGTATATCCTGCCATATCTTTGTAAAGTGAAAGCACAAGTCATGCCTGAGCATAGCTTGTTGTAGAGCATATGTTATGATCCCTTTCTCTTCCTTTGGACTAATACGTTTTCTCTTGCGATGCCCCTAAACAGACTACTTCAGCATCGTACCTGCCGCCACAGGTTTCCTTCATCTAGTCATTTGTATTACGATCCAACTGTGCACTTACTCATTCGATAGCCCAGTCATTGCGATTGTTTCCTTTCTCTTCCTTGGTCTGTGTACCACGATGATACCTATATTAGTTGTGCATAGTACACCATGTACACCAGTTTAGTTCTTCTTGGTTAATACCAAGTTCTCCTTTGCTCCTCGACGTTCTCTTCCGTTGAGTATTTGAGCCCAAAGTCTTTGTCCTACTTTTAAATGGACGCTCCCTTTGTGCTACCTTTACGAGTCCCGTCCACAGGGGCTAATTGACGTTTATGCTCAGACTTGGTTAATCCGAGGCTACACTTGCGTTCTACCTGGAACAAGTGTAACAGCATAGGCCTGCAGTCCCTCTTTGAGTGATGTGTTACTCATCCCTTCTGCATCTTGTTTTACCAGCCACCAATATTCCTGCCACCAAAGGAACTTGAGAACATGGTGCTGTTCTTTGACCAATAGATTTATCTCTTCTGCCCACTAATGAGCTCATGCATGAGCTTTGCACTGCTCAATACAGAGAGCTTCAAATCAAGTTAGTACCTCTTGCAATTAATTTTAATATAATGATGTGCCATTGAGATCTTCTTCATTCTCTGCAGTAGTTCCATTATAAACACAGATCTTCCAGATCCAAGAAAGGTGGTGGTGTCTCTTGCTTGAATGCTTATTAGTGCTCATAGCCATTGGTTGTATATCATTTTTTTTGAGAGGGTGCAAGATTCCATTCCATTCCATCTTGTGGAGTGGTATAGAAAGTGTTATCAGTGCAGCATAGGTGGTACAATACATTTTGGCACTCAATTTGATCTTTGCATCAACTTTCTTTAAAGACTTATAGGCATGGGTGTTGACCCCTTGCCCATGCAAAGCAATCCTTGAATCATTCTATGTATGTGCACATACACAATGACTGACAAAGGTCTTCAAGTGCATCATGGCATTGGCCTATGCTTAATTTCCACTCAATCTCTTGAAGATCACTTTCACACAGTATGTGACATGAAAGAGCAAATGGCAGGAAGAGAGGGACATTGCTAGGATTCAGAGAACTCTCAGAAACATAAGCTTTAGTATAGAGAGAAGCAACCAAAGGAATGTAAAGTGTCTGTATTGAAGACCAACTTTCAATACATCACATCAATGTATTACTTTGTTGGAGAATCTTAGCCTTCTAATAATCCATAGCATTTGGCCTGAGTGTGTCTGTCTCAAGATGATGTCTGCACCTTTTAGTTTTTCAGCATATAAGGTATACTAAAAGCATATACTGCATACTATTGGTCCTCTAGGTCAATGCCCATGCTTATAAGGACACTTGGAGAAATTTCCAAATGAATGGAAAGAATGCTAGCCTCATCAATGCAATAACTATCATCTTTTGTAAGCTGCAACCACATGCTCACCTGAGTGACAGCTATGTGACATCAACTAATTGATATGGTAAATATCTTTGCTGCATGTACAGTTGGTTTTCACTGTGAATGGGTTTGGCTTTGATGAATCAGCTTCCCAAGCTTTGACTTCAGTTTTCCATTGCATAAGCTCATCTTTGTCTAATTCATAAGTAACTCTTTGAATTCAAGTAAATTATTGTAATGTTTATTCCTTTTGAGTACAGCTTCTTTGAGCTTCACAAGAATATATTCATCTAGGATGAGCATGCAAAAGACTCAAATTATACAAACTTTGTAACTACTTACCAAAGCAGATAATTTTTTTCCAGTTACTATCACCAATGAGATTGTTGAGGGTATCACATCTATGACCAGGCCCCGTTTCTTTAGTGCTAGAAGCTGCTGCATTTAGATTAGCCCAACTATGTTTGGGTGCTTCTTGTAAGGACTTTAGTTGCATTGTGTCCGGATGAGGACAGGGGTTCGGTGACTAAGCGATAAGTACGAAAAGGTAATATGAAATGTCAGTGCGATGAATATCGATGTCCTGGCACTGCAGGGAATAACGAGCAGAGCGATTCGTTACGATGGTCGTTACTGTATCTCTGATGATGCTTTTGATAGGTGACCAAGGGACTTGAATTCGGTTCTGTAGGTAGGTACATGCAAAGGTATAAGTAGTGCGACAGCGTATGTAAATGTGACTAAAGTAAGCTATAGTAAAGACGCTTCTGTGGCAATATAAGTAGGGAGCGGCGAAGTGCAAGAAGTAGTTCGTAAGTGATACTAAAGTAGTGTATGTCGTAGGAGTCAGGGAAAATGAGTGAAGTACAAAAATAAAGGGTCGTCCTAGCATCCTGTAGGAGAATATTTTCCATGATTCCAAGGGAGCTGTACTGGAGATACAAGCAGTACAAAGCATGTGCAGCAGAGTTGGGATCCAGATGCATGTCAATAGCAGTGGCAAAATGGGAGTTGGTAAGAATTTGTTCATATGCAACTGAGCAGACAGAATTGATGACCTGTTCTTTGAAGTGATGGGCAAGGCAAGGAGTGTCTATGGCAAGGACATTGGTTGAAGGGTTCAGGGTAGCAGTGGTGGCCTCAATAGCAGCAAGAGTGATGAGGGGGGTAATGGAACGAGTAGGCAAAGGGGAGACTATAGTAGAGGTTGGAAGAGAGGAAACAGAGGAAATGGAGACAGTGTTGGTGTTGGGTGAAAACATTTGTTTGTAGTTGGTGATTCAAGTGTGCTGAGGAACAAAGACAGAGGAGTGAAGCTTTTTATATGCTTGAAGAGCAGACTTTGCATTTTTTAGATCCTGTTCTGGGACCCATGAGTCTTCTTCAGCCAAATATTCCTTCCATTGGATCAGATAGGAATGGGTATGCGGAGTTCTGTGATGCTATATGATTTTCTCAATTTTGTATTCTTTCTCTTCTGTGATAAGATTAGGGGGTGGCCCCAGGAAGTTTTTGCCATGAATGGTATTCTTTGTATATTTCGTAAGAAGGGAAGCATGGAAGATGTCATGTATCTTCCATGTGGTGGGGAGTTGGAGTCAATAAGAGATAGGCAATAGGATTTGTGTAATGGTAAAGGGTCCTTCTTGTTTTGGGGCAAATTTTGGGTTGGAGATCAGGTGTTTGAGGTTCCTGGCTTCTAACCAAACCTTGTCTCCTTCAGTGAATGGCATAAAGCCTCATCATGTTCATGCAGCCATAGTTTGGCATGCGAGTTCATGTGTGGCAAGGGCCTCTTCTCTTGCAGCGATAAGATTCTTTAAGTGGTCCTCAACCGCATGGAGTCCTTGGATCATAACCCATGGTGAGATAGAAGGGTGATTTTCCTGTAACTGAGTGAGGGCGATGATTGTGAGAAAATTCTGCCATGGTGATATGATCAGCCCAAGTTCTAGGGGAATTACCGCAAATGATTCCAAGGTAAGTCTCAATTTTTTGGTTTACATGTTCAGTTTCTCCATCAGTTTGAGGATGGTATGCGGAAGATAGGGCTAGGTTGTAGTTTAAGAGTCTACCAAGCTCCTTGGCAAAAGCAGAGGCAAACTGTGGTTCTCAATCGGAGATTATTTTGTCATAAAGACCAAAGTATTTGTACACAGAATGGAAAAAGAAGGTGGCAATTCCTTCAGCAGTAACAGTTTTCTTGGCAGGGCAGAGAATTACCCCCTTAGTAAGCTCATGGTTGACCATGACCAAAAAGGAGTCAAAACCATTGGAAACAGGCAGGTTGGTGATGAGGTCACAGGACACTTGTTGAAAAAGACAGGTGCAGGAGGAGGTGATGGGCGTGAGTGGAGGGACAGTAGGATGCATATTGGATTTGTTTTGTTGACAAGTCGCACAACCAGAAACATAGGAATGGATGAAGGAGGCAAGGCCAGGCCACCAAAACTTGGTGGCAACAAGTTGATGAGTTTTTAGATAACCTGGGTGGCCGGCAATGTTGTGGTCATGGCACTGGGCAACAATAGAGTGACGGAGAGTGGGGTTCACAGGAACATAGACACAAACATGATAGAGTAGTACACCATCATGGTGGGTCCAGTCAGTGAGACAAGCACAGAGTGTTGCAGGGAGATCTTCATTGAGGGACTGGAGGGACTGAAGAACAAGGGGATCAGATGATGATGCAGAGGAAATTTTGTTGTGAAGGGCAACATTGATAAGGTTGATGAAAAGGAAAGGTGGAAGAAGAGTTACAGCATCATTGTTGGCAGAGTCATCTGGGCAATGGTCTGGTCAGTGGGATAAGGCATCAGAACCAGCAAGGAGTGTGCCAGGGACATGGATCATCTTGAGGTCATGGTCCACAATGTCCAAGAGCCAGTATGCTTGTTTTCAATTCAGTTTTTGTGGTTATTTAAAATACATAAGATTTTTGTGATCTGTGAACACTTGGACTGGGAATGCTGATCCTAGTAAATAATGGTGCCATGCTTGAAGAGCACAAATAATGGCCAAGAGTTCGTGATCATAAATATCATAATTACATTCCATAGCAGAAAAGGTTTGAGAAAGGTAGGAGCACAGGTGCCAGTCACCATTGTCATTGGTCTGGAGTAATATTCCTCCAGTAGCATATTTAAAGGCATCAGTAGTGATGGTGAAAGGTTTGGATGGATCAGGGAGGCAAAGGATAGGTTGTGAGAGAAAGATTTCCTTGAGATGGAGAAAAGCTCGACTATAGTTTGTCAAGGAGGTCAGAGATAAGAGGGAGTGAATAGGCATTGCAGATTGTGTGTTTGTTAAGGTATCAATAGTCTTGTACAGGGCAAAGTTTTCCATCTTTCTTTTTGACGAATAAGAATGGCATTGCCTGGGGAAAGGTGGAAGGACAAATTTTTCCAGTTTTGAGGTTTTCATTGAGGAATTTATCCTGAGCTTTCCATTCATCAGCTGTAAGGGGATATAATTTCCCAATCTTTGGTACAAAGGACTCTATAAGGTTGATCTCATGATCACAGTCTTGGGAAGGAGGAAGTGGTGTATCTTTATCTGAAAAGATATCAGCAAAGTCCTTGTACTGGTTCAGTAGGGAAATTTCTTGTTTCTTGGCATGGATTGCCAAGTTGGCAGAGACGGTTAGGGCCACACAGGTAAGGGCCAGGTTAGGAATAAATCATCCATTGGCCAGAACTGTTCTAGAAAGGATACAAAGGGGTTTAAAGCTTGCCATGTTACAGGTGAGGGTGATGTTGGCACAGAGTACATCATTTTCAGTTCTATCGAGGTATCCAAAGAGGTGTTCATCAACAAGAGCATTGACATGAAGATGTCGTGGTGGAGGAGTAGAATAATTGGGCCTCCTTAGGTTATAGAGACCTTGTCATTGTTGCTTTTCTAGTTCATGATCAGTGATTAGATCAGCAGATTGATCCAAGGCTGCAGGAATGTCTAAGGTCTTCTTTCCTAGTCAATGACAGGGTTTATGATGGTTAACCATGGGAAGCCAAGGATGGCAGTTTCTTTGCCACAGTTTATGAGATAGAACTTGACTTTTTGTACATAACTGTTGATATTAACAAAGAGGTTGGTTTTGAATTTGATAAGTCCGTTCTTGTTCGTAGAGGCATCAATGTTCCTGATGGTCACTGGTTGAGAAAGTCAAGTTCGAGGCAGGTTATGTTTTTGGGCAAAGGCCTAGTCTATGCAGGATATTTGCGCTTCAGAGTCAACAAGTGTGGAGGTTGCAACAGCGGCTTTGATCATGTCAGTTGGTACCAATAGCTGAATAGGGATGCACATTGACTTCATAGCTACTGGTACACAGTTACATAAGAATTCAGGAAAAGGAGAAATGTGCATTGTGGGCGTTTCTCCATTTAAAAATCCAAATGGATCCTTCCAACCATTTCATTGTCCTAAAGTTCCTGGATGGAAGCTGTTGGTTCTTCCACCCTTTTTACATCCTTGGGTGGTACTTGTAGAGGACAATTAAATTTGTTAGGGCATTGGCATGCCATGTGTCCTTTTCTTTGGCAAGCCAGGCATAGTCCCTCTCTGATGCACCATTCTCTTTCTTCTGGAGTAAGCTTTTTGATTCTGATGACATCTATATCCATGGCATTTGGATCACAAGTTGGTTGTGATCTCGGTATGAAGAAGAATGAGTATGTGGTGTGCCACATTTATGATGAGCAGCGATCTCAATTGCTCTTTCCTCAACACTAGCAAAGTGAGCAGCTTTGGCATACTACTCCATAATTTTGTCAGGGACTTTCTCCATTGTATGAATGTAGTGCATGAGGGAGACAGGAATGCCAGAGGCGAAATAATTGATCAGGACTTGATCATCGCTGATCCCAATGATAGCCACTTTATTCTGGAAGGTGGCAATGTACTTTTGTAGAGCAGGGTTATATTTGCCCAAGCGATTCTCATAGATGTGTTCCTTTGTGAGCCAGGCTAGAGACTTGCCTTTGATGTCAGCATTTTCAAATGCTATTTTGAAGTCCTTTTTGAAGTCTGACCAAGTAAGAGTGGTGCTCTTTTTCATGAAGGAGAGTGCATATGCAATTTATTTGTTTGGCACATTATACAGTTTGTCATTAACAGCAAGGTAGAATTGAATGGATCGCAGCCATGGAAGGGCTCTAGAATAAGAGCCATCAAAGTCATCAGGAGTTCTGAGATGGTGTTCTGTTGGTTTCTGGGTGGTGGTGTTCAACATGGTGGATGCAGGAGATACTGGTGGTGGAGGAAAGAAAATTCTTCCAGTCTGGGATTGCAGGGTTGGACTGAGTGGAGTAGGGATCCAAGGAATTACCAAGGATCATTCAAGTTGATCTGTAAGTTCTTGGGTGTCTTGGTTTTCCTGGATGAGAGGCTCGTTAGGGTCTATTAGGATTTCTTCCAAAGAGTTGGAAGCAGTTAAAGATACTGGAGAGTCTTGGCAATATCGCCAGCTGGAATATCGGTTTGGGTGAATGTTGGGCAATCTAGAGCAATGCTAGTCGCGATGGATAGAGCTTAGTTCTTTTGTTATGCTTCAATTGGGTAGGTTGGAGTGTAGCCCTTGTAAGGCAAGAACCAAGTGTTGAAATACCCTTGGGTTAAGGGTTTGAGATGATATAGGATAGAGTCCACTCAACAGTAGGATGAAAACTAGGAGACTAGGAGACCAGATGAAAGAAAGCACCTAGAAGCTAGCATAGGAAGGAGATGTATTCAAGAGAATACAAGGGAGAACTAAGCTAAGGTACACAGAATCCATTGAAGGGTTTATATATGTAAAAGAGAAGTCAAGGGCAGGCTCATATAGTACAAAAGAGGAAGTGAAAAGTAAGGACATATAAGTAAAAACTGACTGATGTATCAGTTAGTGAGGAACAATGAGTCATATAAAATGAGTAAGTATAAAGGAACCAGAGTGCTGGTACAATAGTCACAAGAATCTATGAGTGACTATTGTGAGAAAAAAGTTAAGTCCATATATAGGCATATAAAAGAAAAGAGAAATAGGAACTAAGGAAGAATCATAACAGTTTCCATTGACAAGCAATGTCACATGACACATTAATGCACTTGACAAGAAAGCCCTTCAAAACCAAAAAAAACAAGTAATCTATATTTATATAGCTAGATATGCACATGTCAGCCAGATGAATGGAATATAGAAGTGAAATTACTGTTCTTCTTTTTGGAGATCACTCACACTGCATGGAAGCTTGAACTCATAATGAGCACAACACATGCTTCTGACTCCTGTGGTATGCAAACCCTTGGAGGATTTTGTATTAGCCTTGTTCACAGTGTCATGACTAGCACATAAACTCTTCTGAATAATAAATTAGTAACAATAAAGTCCAAAAAATGTATGTACTTTCTGCACATTAGTTGCATGATTGGCCAGATACATTTTATAAGATAATTTTTCAATGAAGTATGACCAGCTCTTTCCAAGGCTTGGGTCAATCTTATCCTTGGATATATTTCTTTGCTTGAGCTGGAAGTTCACATCAATTACTATAAAGAGGGCATATAGCCACCTGCAGTACATGAGTATTTGTTATCTTTCTAGTTTGACCCTGCAACTTACTCCTGATTTTTGGAAGCATTTTTCCACCTACTCAAAAGATTCTTTTCAGGCTATAGGCATGCAGAACATGGAATGATGCATTTGCTTTTGGTGGTTCCATTTGGACCCATTGCCATATGGATGTGTGCAGCACACTTTAGCATCTTCAAATGGTGCCACTTGTGCATTATCTGAAGAAACTGTTTAGAGTGATCCTAAGAAGGCAAGATATGAGAACATGGGCAAAATTAGCAAGCTGCACACCTTTGGTGGTGATAGGCCTGTATTGTCAGTCTGTCCTGCAAGTGCTGTGTAGAAGTGATAAGCTGATGCTTTAAATTCCAGCAAGAGAAGATGAAAGTCTTCAAGTATGCTAAATGTAGCAGTGGTATATGGTTAGGCTGAACTTGCTGAGAATAGGCAGTATTGAAGCATTTGCTGTACTGCTGTCTCTGAAGTCTCACATCCACAAAGATGTAGTGTCATGGAATGTATGCTGTTCCTATTAATTATCACAAAGTCTTTTGAAAATCCTATCTTGGGTGCCATGCATGGTGTATCTGTTGAATGGCTGAGCTAAATCACCAATTCCAGCTCCTGCAGTATCATTTGCATCCAATGACAGTTGCACCACTCCTTATCAAGATAGATTGTTAAACATCAGATCTCATATAAACTATAGAAACAAATACTTTAATAATATGGAGTGGCAAATTTGCATGGCTTTTGAGCATGCATGCTTTACAAAATTGATCCATACAAATGCAGTCATGACAACAATATTTTGCAAGGTCATGTAACTCCATTTTTGTTGGCCCTTCTGCCATTTCATCAATTGTGGTGCTGTGGCAGGGAATCCTCTACTGCATCACCAACACATTCTCTACCACTGGCACAGAACTGGTCCAAACTTATCCTGATTGTAGTAAGTAAATCATAGTCTTTGCATTGTTCTCTAATTTTTATTACTCCTTGATACCCCTGCAAATTTTTCTGCTATAATGGGGCAACCAAAGCTGTATGCCACTCCAGAGAAGCAAGTCATTGCAGCACATGATTACCAAGCTAAATATTACATGAAGTATGTTCTTCCACTGAACTTGCTAGTGGTGTGCTCATCTCATAGTATCATGCTCCATTCCCACTAGAAATTGCACCCGGATAAATCAAAGCCACCCTGAAAAGAGCAAAGAATCACAGCTTGATGTTGTGGATACAAGAAAAACCAACACTGCAACCATAGTGCCCATGGGCTGCCCTTCAGTGAAAGGCTCCATCCTACTGTGCTAATATGTCTCTCAGAAATACTTCAAATTTGGCTGCCTCTTAAATCCAACAGTCTAGGCAGACCAAAAGGGGCCAAAATTTTCATGCCAGCATGTTGTCAACACTCAGATTCAGAGTTTGACATTTAGACTGGGCTCAAAACTCTCATTGGCCCCTTATTTTGTCAGTGGATGCAGTTATTATATAATAGGTATATCACATCTACAGATCATAGAGAAATATCTGACATGCACTCAGCTGTTGAGGTGCTTGATCAATGTCTCAGGATATTGATGATTGATACAGATATCTTAGGTGCTGTTATGATATGAGAAAATGAGCCTTTATGGCTATATTTATAAGATCAAATGACAAGTGGCCTTGACAGCCTTTATTTTCCTTTTTCTAGACCTGTCTTGCCAGGTTTCAAGATCTTATCTAATCTTATCTTATCAATGGCACTTATGTCAGTGCTTATTTTATCTATTGGTCTTATCTAATCAAAGATCCAATGATCTTATTTTATCTCCCCTGGATATCTTATCAAGGATCACTGGCACAATCATATTATCAGGGAATGCCCTAAACCCTATTTATGCAAGTCACATCAATCACAAAATGGCTGTTCCTCAAAGTATCTAGGCTTGCCTGACCAATTCCTCATGGCATGGCTGTACATGCCTCATGTTCTATCTATTCTCTGGAGTCACATCAAGAGCTGGAATCTTGTTTCCTAACTCAGGGTCCCTATCTTTGAGTGACAAGAACTCACCCCTCTTTATGACTCACACTGTTATGCTTCGACCAGGTAGGTAGGAGCATAGCCCTTGTGGAGCAAGAGCCAAGTATGGAGTAACCCTAGGATTGAGGGTTCAAGGTGATTCAAGATAGCATCCACTTAATAGTAGGATGGAGACTAGTTGACTAGGAGACCAGACAAAAGAGAGCACCTGGGAGCTAGCACGGAAAGAGGATGTATTCAGGAGAATACAAGGAAGAACTAAGCTAAAGTACAGGAAACCCATTGAAGGGTTTATATACGTACATAAGAGAGAGGTCGAG
>JBBPKM010000763.1:0-12101 GCA_038089255.1 Austroboletus rostrupii | reverse complement strand
CACCAAAGGGACTGGCAAGCATCTCCATGCTCCCGTTCGCATAAAGCGATCCAACTCTTCACCAAGCCCATGTCAACGACGTCCTCCATTCGGCGTCCATGAAGCTCCCTGTTTCGTTTAACTTTATGAGCATCCTCCTCCAGAAGTTGGATCTCGAGTGCGAGATCCATACGTGCTCGCGTCACGGCACTTGTAATCACCGTTGGACGATTGGAGAACTGGATTTGAAGACGATGACATTTTTTTCTCTCTTCTAAGCGCGGATTTGCGAGGGAACCGATGCTTGTTGCATACAGAAAACAGTCCACACCAGAGAGGTCTATGCTCGTCAATGTATCGAGACACCAACGACGGCGGAAAAGAGAAGCGGTGAGACGACAAAAGTGACATTGGTCGGCTCTGTGGAAAATGTCTGGAACACATCCCAGCGGTATCATCTTTTCCACTGGAAGCCCATCGCGAAGGATGCCTGTAAAGTCCAGCGCTGAGCAAGTCCGACACAAGGATGTTGTGGCAAGGGCGACTGCCTTCTGGTGTCTGCTGATCGTACACCACGATAATGAGGCTGTATCCTAAAGAAACTGGAATATGCTTGCCTTCGTGTCCCGCAACAAGTCAGACTCAGACACATGCTTGAACTTGAAGAGGCAGTACTTGTGGCCGACAGACGCTCGTTTTGCCATATCCGGTGGAACTGCCACCTGCCAGAATTACTTCAGCGCCCACTAAGCAGTTCCTGCTGAACTCTCGAGTGCATGGGATTTTCAGGGAGGGGGTTCCATAGGAAAGCTGCATGTCTGAGGACGCCGCCGCCGGCAGACGACTTGATTTCCGGTTCGCGATCGAGATTGCATGCTTTGGGGCCTGTGCAGTGCGGTAACGTAAGTTGCTTCAGCTTGTCCGACACGCACCCGACGGATCTGACAGTCGAAAATGACGAAAACAATGAACAGAACTCGAAAGTTAGAACAGAATGTGACATCTCTGCCTCATTTCCTCGTGCCATGCTACTGGGGTGGCGATGTCAGTGGTCCTATAACAACGGAATCCGTATCCTTGCCGCCGGAATGGAAGAGAAAAGTGCGCCGTATTCACTAATGGTTGCAAGAGCCACCGGCCACCCGTCGGCCTCCCCACATTTTCATCTTCTTTGGGGCTCTGTTATATTTCTTGTCGTGTGTTCTCACCCCTGACAAGGACCATTCAAGGGGTATCGCAGGAGCCCAGATGAGTGCAAATAATTATAGCAACTTCTAGGCTAATTTCTCTAGTGTGCGACTCTTGTTCAATACAATGATGGTCTCGCTATGAGTATGGTTCGTAATACATGACTAGAACGCGGATTGGCTTACTGGCAAAACACCCATCCCAGCAGCGCTACTTGCTTTCAACCACTTCCACAACATACATATCGATACCAGGATATTGCGCCATCCGCCCTGATTTGTACGTGATACCATCCATAGGATGCTCCCCGCTAATTAAGGAAGACGGTTCTCATAGGATTTTTACTTATACCCGACTATATACTATACTACGCTTCAATAAGGCGCAGAGTGCTAACGTGTCCACCAGCTTGCCCCTCCATGACACCTCACGTCACCACTGCTAACTCCATACTTGGCACTTCGCCTGGCGTGGCCAGTCAGGATGTGCTAGATGATAAAGAATCCTACACCAAGGCAGCAGAATCAAGTCAAGAAAATGCGTGTTCAGACCTTGTGGATGACGAACGGAAGGAGTTCACCTGGGCGAAGGCTCTCTTTGGAAGACAAAAAAAGTCCCACCCCGACCCCGATGACATTGCTACCCAACGTTCTGTGTTTGACGACCCTCATCTAGCACCTTTCTATTGGCCAAAAAAAGGGTACGAAAACCTTCACCGTTTCGACCCCACAGCGCGGTGGACGTATAGAGAGGAAAGGGTGCATATCCGCACTATTATGTCACCGTGTACTAACCGTCCGAACCCGAAAGGCCCTCTTGCGCAAGATCGACTGGAAAGTCATGCTAATGGCCGCTATCGGATTCTCTGCGCTGAACATGGATCGCAGCAATATCAGTCAAGCGAATTCGAATAGCTTCCTTTCTGATCTCGGCATGAGCACTGATGGTAACTTTTCTTCAAACTTTTTCGACTTCGATGAACTAGTATATTCTTTTAATTAGATTTCAACCTCGGGAATAGCGTGTTTCTGCTTTCCTTTTTGTCTGCAGAGTTGCCATCTCAGTTGATCTCAAAGCGTGTATGATAATCTCCTTTCTCTGGTGTACTGATAATCGATGTCGACAGGTTGGGCCCGATCGATGGATACCGACTCAAATTTGCTTGTGGAGTGAGACCTAGTACTCGTCGGCTTGATGAAAGTATCCTGAGACATTTGCAGGCATTGTTACTCTTTGCCAGTTTTGGCTCAGTGGAAAAACATCTTTCCTTATCTGCCGCGCATTGCTCGGGTACGATTCCTGTTTGCACAGTTTCCTTCGGAATCATTCCTAATGCTAGATTTCGCAGTCTGCTTCAAGGAGGGTACGGTGCTTCATCATTATGCAACATTCAGACTGATGTCGTTCTGCACAGCTACATACCCGATCTGATTTTATATATGTCTTGTTCGTTTCTCACTCTTTTTTTGTTATTTCACTTTCTGAGTCCCTCCAGATTTCTACACAAAAACTGAGCTTCCCATGCGTCTGACTTGGTTTTGGATGTCCATGAATTTCTGTATTATTGTTGCGAGCATTCTTGCATATGGCATAATGCACCTCGACGGTGTTGACGGTAAAGCCGGCTGGAGGTTCGTCACCTTTTCACCCTGACGGATCAAATATTCTAAGCAATTCATAGGTGGCTGTTCCTAATCGAGTAAGTAGTGGTATATTTATATTGAATGTCTCTTGACCTAACCATATCACCCACAGAGGCTTGATAACGTTTGCCATAGGCGTAGCATCCTTTTTTAACATGCCTCCGTCACCTACGCAAACAAAGACGTGGTTTCGACCAAAGGGATGGTTTACCGAACGCGAAGAGATCATCATCGTTAATAAGGTCCTTCGTGATGATCCGACCAAGGTGATACATCTCATGTGCAGAATAACCCGTGCTGATATAACTGTATTTATGTCTACAGGGCGACATGCACAACCGAGAGGGGCTGACGCCAAAAAGGCTTTGGAAGGCTGTCTGTGACTATGACCTGTGGCCTGTGTATATTCTGTGAGCAAAGACGACTTCTGTTCGATTACGCTCCATGACGCGGCCCATAGTGGGTTTATGTTCTACATACCAAATACTCCGCCTTCAAACTATCTTACCCTCTTGCTTCGAGACTATGGGTAACTGATAGTCGGTCTGTATGCCTCGAGGACTCGCTGAAACGCACGTCTAGGTTCAGCACCTTCCAAACCAACTTACTTACCATCCCACCTCAGGCGCTAGGCATCATCACCATGTTCCTGATTACGCTGTTATCGGAATCAGTTGGAGAACGTGCCCTGGTAGCGATGACCCAAGATTTTTGGACGCTTCCCTTTCTGGTAGCGTTGTATGCGCTTCCATCAAGCAATCCCTGGATATTTTATGCAAGTAGCCATTCCCTCTTTCTGGAAGTGACTGACGACTCGATAGGGAGTACTTACTGGACTTTTGTCATATCCGTATGTCCATTCCCGTCCTCTGCATCCAGTAATTGAGTCATCTCGTTTCGTTAGGTGTACACATCCAATTCAAGTATGTGCTTTGCGTTGAGTCTCAGAGGTGCACTATGCACACATCAAATTACAGGTCGGATGGTGCTCCAGAAATGCTGGTGCGGTAGCCAGCCGAACCGTCAACGCGTCACTATACAACATGTGCGTCCACGGCGGCGTACTCCCGTGACCGCGGATGACTTGGCTCATTTCTAAGCTCGACTCTCCGCAGGTTTGTACAAGCAGGTGGCATCGTCGCTGCTCAGATATATGTCGCCAGCGATGCGCCTCGATGTGCAATTCTTTTTATCATGGGAACCAGGAACAGCACTGACATACAGCTGTACAGATGAACGCGGAAACCGACACCTGATCATTATTTGTTGCGTCAACGTATTCGTGTTGTACCCGGGAACCAAGCTCTATTACATCTGGCGGAACCGCCAGCGCGCCAGGATCTGGGATAGGATGTCATCAGAAGTCAGTACCTGGGAGTAAAGTTGTTACATGACTCCGCGGGACTGATGTGCGTTTTCTAGGAGAAAGCCACGTATTTGAGCACGACTACCGACGCTGGGAATAGACGGCTGGATTTTAGGTTCGCGCATTGAGAACTATGTCTAGAGCGTGTTGGAATGGGTTGAGCAAGCCTCAAGGATTTATTTATCCACGTCTGTATTTGACCACATTACGTAACAGAAAACAGGGAAGCTAAGGTAGTCCGATGACTATGTTGGCTGTTGCCGGGAAAACGAACAAAGTGTAACTAGTATGAAACCCGGCCAGTGTGGAATACCGAAGACCTTTACAATGACTATACACGTTGCGGATGGCCTCTAAGATGCGGGCTTTCTGATTATCGGTCCCATGTCAATGACATGGTGTCATCCGCGAACGAGACAAAAGATTGGGCCGG
The DNA here is from genome assembly GCA_038089255.1 of Austroboletus rostrupii. Lineage (NCBI taxonomy): Eukaryota > Fungi > Basidiomycota > Agaricomycetes > Boletales > Boletaceae > Austroboletus > Austroboletus rostrupii. Next base: position 7,492 of record JBBPKM010000763.1, on the reverse strand, counting down.
CGTGTAATCATTTCTAGTACATGGGGTGCCATCGTCCATGTTTACCGTCGAGCGATACTCCAAAGTACGCCGACGATACGCTGGCGGTTGGAACCGCTGGCAGAATGTACGTACCACGAGCTTGAGTGATTTGCGCGCCATGGCAAGATCGCGGGTGCCAGGACATGATGTCGAATTCTAAATTTTGTTTGGAATTGACGCCATCAACACCACGAATAACCGTCCTACATATCACTCCTTGCAGAGAGATGAAAAACAAAGTCGTCTATTTAACATATAAGAGGGAGTACAGGATGAAAATTTCTTGCGAAAAAAAACCTAACAAGCGATCTATATGCAGTCAAAGCACTCGTTTATACTACCGAGTAATAAAGAAGTCACCGAAGAAATCGCGTTCGATAGGATATCTAGGCAATGTCACCGAGGTGTGCGTTAGGAAACCCATTGGCCTTGATACGCCTAAGCAGCCACCAGAAAGGCGTAGCGTAGGTTATATCAGAGGACTTCGTCTTACCAGCACCGCCAGTAAGCACGCCGCCGATACGACCACGAATGTCGGCGATCACAGAGCCCGAATCCCCAGGCTTCGAAAAGACTTCTGACCTGCCGTCATACTTGACTATCCCCCACTCCATGGAAGTTCGATGGATAGTCATATCATGGTGGAAGTAGTCGCGAACGATAGAGAAGACACCATTCGCGCGGCCGATAGTGGTGTCCGTGGCACTGCCGTTCTTAACGACCAACAAGCATGGTTCGCCGCCCGAGTTCCACATATCTGGGTTACGCATCAAGTCGTCAGTAATAATACCTTCGAGTGGAAGCAAGCCATCTTGAGGATATTCAAACTTCCAATTATCATCTCCGTGGGTGAAACATTTCACCATAACCATAAACTCCCCAGGCGCTAGTTTTGTTCCTAGAGATAAATAACATTTAGGTTAGTAGACGGTCTTAGTCGGACATTTAAACGCACCGAGGTCTAACTTATTACCCTGGAAACCGTCACCAAGCTTATCTCGGTTGATCTCGAAAATTCCCCAGTCCTCGGTGAATCGCTCCACATCTACACCGAGACTGACAGCTGGGGAGCAAAGGATGTGGCCGACGACACGTTCGCTAGGTTTCTTCCAGACTTTAACCAGCTCGTGCAAGGCTATAAGAGCCTTTATTGCCTTCTCCGCCTGCTCTATTAGTCTCTGAGTCTCCATCCGGTATTCCCTGGCCTTCTTAACATCGACGATGTCAGAACCTTTCTCCCTCTCTTCGAACGCTGTAATATCCTCTTTCCAGAGCTCAATGTCAATGCCGTAATATCCTATCCTGAGTTTAATTGAGTCGATGAAATTCCTGAATCCCCTATTGCCGAACAGGATGACGCCTTTAGATGGCCCACTCGGGTGGTGAATGTAGTCGACATTAGCTTCCTTAGGTCCTATAAGGATATGACGGCATGAAAGGCCCAAAAGCTTATTGCTGCCGCCACCTTCGGTGAGGTAGAGTGCCATTGTTCCCTGGGTGTTGAGCCTAGATTTGGTAGAAATACGGAGACCGAGGGCAGGAGTAATGGGACCAACAACGTCGACGACTGGGTTGAACTCGTTGACGGGTTCGCAAAGCCGAAGACCAGCCTTGCGCATGTAAAAAGACTCCCGAAAATCAACATCAACATCTGTAATTTGATAGCCATTCGAAAGAAGGGCCAGGACTGCCTGAGCCGCACCATGAGCAGCCGTGGCTGAGGTAGTCCCGGGGAAAACCCCGATCCAAATAGTCACAGGACTGACAGCAAGTTTCTTAGCCTTTACCGTTTCTTCATCACTGTCTTCTTCGTCTTCGGCCACTTCTTCATCTTCAGAAAATTCATAGACGTCGTCCACCTTGAAACGAACAACATCTATCGTCATAAAAAGGATCTAGAAAGCACAATTAGCAAACTCTACGATACGTTAGGTGCCTATTAGCTTACCCCGTTGGTGTTCATAATCTCAGCAACCTTCCATCCCAAGTCTTCGTTCCAGACCCTCGTAATTGGATGATGGAAGACTTCACATAGCTCCCTCAAACGGCGCTGTCCCTCAGGTCCTGGGAGTGGGGGCCACTCCTTACCCGTGCGGTAAACCAATACGGGCTTTGATGGAAGGCACGAGTAGTAGGATGCAGCCTCTACTTTGGAGACGGCATGCACATCAGGAGTGTCAGAAGTATCAGTGGATACAGCAGAAGAGAAAGTCGACTCAGTGATGACCGGGGAGTTATAATTGTCCTCGTCATCAGAACTCTGAGCTGCTTCGTAGTTTTCAGCAAAATGAATGCATTCTTCGACAGAAAGCACTGGAAGAAGAGGGGGAAGATGTGATGGTTAATATGGGGTAATCATAAAGAAATTATGGGACAAACTGGTGTGTGATTCGAAAGATAGAAGAGGTAAGCAACACAAGAAAATGGAGAGAGAGAGAGAGATACGTCTATCATACCAAAGGGCCTCTATATATCGTGTGTCGGTACTCGGATCCTGGACGTGGATCGTGACGTAGTAAGTTTTTGCGGTGACGTATGTGGTCTGTTTCTTCATTCACGCATTACACATCAATTCATGCCTTCGACGAATTGGCTAAGCGGACAGAATTCAAGCAACAACATCGACACAATTGTGAGTCAACGTCTAATATAAATTGTATCCTGGGGGCCCGTGCGTAAACAGCGCATTTCACATCCACAGGTCCCCTATCAAAGCGGTTTACTGTGCAGACGATCGTCCAAGGATAGGAGTAAAGGTGATCGCGGAACGGCACGAACCGCCGAACGTGTCCGAGGCTCTAAGACTTGAGAGTCGAACAACTGTTGGCCGGGAGTCCCAGATCGTTCGATTTCGTCCATCTTTCTGCTGCTTTACGAAGAAGAAAAAAACGGCCCACACCCCCGCGCGGGTCCATGTTGCTTTCATCCTTCCCTGTGTCGATTCTCCTCGGTCTCGTCGGTCTTGCCACCCGTCCGGGGGCCGCACAGACTCATCAGCATGCGTATTCCCCCTATTACTACTATTGGTTGACGCCTGGACGGATTGTGGGGATCGCCATCGGTCCGTATCTCACTTTGGTTTTTCTTTGGTGCAGCGTCTGTGGCCCAGTACGGTACTGACCCCTGATTCGCACAGGTGCAGTCGCACTACTCTTGGTCCTCGTCGCCCTCCTCGTCCTGGTCTGTCGTCGTTGTCGCAGGCCCAAATCAACGACCACGGGGAGAGCTCATCCCATCCAAGACGCCGTCCAACAACAGCCAGCTCCGATATGGCGTGAGACACAGCCCACGCAGCCTGCACAGACGACGTATTCCTACTATACACCCAATGTAGGATGGCACTATCCTGTGCCACCGCAGGGCGCTCCGCCGTTTGACCGGACCAAGTGGACCGTGTATCAAGTACCAGAAGGCGTATCTTCAGAACAGGAGCCGAGCAACATTCCGACAGGCGAAGCGCAGACAACCCCACACTCAGTGGTTGTACAGGGTCTCGTGCCTGCGGGCCAGGTGCCGAGCACAACTGCAGGGACACCCCCCATGACGAGAAGAAACCTGACAGAGGAAACACAGAACGCCGCACCCCCGAGCCGGAGACATGGCACCTGTTCCTCGGTTCCAGAACCGGAGCAAGGATATCCCCTTTCCCTTGCTTCTGCGCGACACGTAACGAGGACCTCAGGCGGTGGTAGCATCCAAAGTCCACCCCCCTACGCCCCGGTGAGTACTTCTTCCTTTTTTTCGGTCTCGTGAGTTCAAGGGTTGGTCTCACGCCACGGTAACCGCTTTTTTGAAGCCTACCGAACCCTTGGTTCCCCCAGCTGCATACGCCGCGCGGTAGGGAATTTATCTGAGCGACCATAAATAAAATCGCAGTGCATGTGAGCTGCAGTCTTCACAGAACCTAACCTAAACTTACCTCCTGTCTGATCGACACATCCTGTGCGGCGGTGTGGGATGTTGCTTTACTAATCGCCATTGTCGCAGTCTCTCTTCCCTTTCTGCCTACAGTCAGATGATCTTTGGACTTTTTTTTTCATATTTATATTTCTCCCTCCTTCCTGGTTTGGTAAAGTAGTTTGTGGACCAAAGTTGAGACTTGCGGTCGAACAAGAATATTGCTCTTAAAAGGTACCATCATTGACTTTTGTTACTTTCGTCTTATCGTCGTACTGTTCCTTACCTCTAAAATCCGACAATTTTAGTTCGCGCATCGCGAAGTGCCTGACTAAACCATTCAAGTCTAATATACCCGTGCTGAACAATGATGTGGTCAATGATTAAATTGCTCGTTTGGGAAACGGGAAGTGGACCATACCATATGTCTGTGACATGACATTGCGTGGGTAGTGCGATCCCGTTGCGATCACTGTTGGCGCCCACCCCCAGTGTGCGCAGCCAAAGCCACCCCGAGGACGTGAGCAGGAGAAAAAAAAAGGGTTCATCACGAACACCGGAACTGCCACGCGGGACCACTATGAAGCGGAAGCGATATCCGGCGTGTGAGCACGGGGCGCTGCTTTTGGGAAACCACGCACATGAGTGTCCGATTCCTTGGGACAAATGCGCGTGCGCTGACTCGATAGGCACCACATGAATACGGCCCTTTTTGGTGCAGAGCAGCAGGACCCGAACAATCCCCGTAGAACGAAGTATGGGCCGGGACGAATCGGAGCGGGAAAGTACGTGTTCGGAATGTGGTGATATCCCCAGGGTTCGGAAGGGATGGGGTACTCGGGCGCGCGAGACTGCAGTACGTCATTGCAGGTGCACGTCCGTCGACGATCAGAGGATGTACATAATGAAAGTGAGACGATGACGCTGACGCCGTTGGTCGACTGGTTCGACACACCAGGGAACGGTATGAACAAGAATCGCGACGATCACGGTGGTTGACGACATCTAATAGCCTCTGCTATGGAGACTTAGCCTGGGGCGTAGCCGTTGCATTGGTATATCCACCGGTGGACTGCAGCGAGCTAGAGGGCGTGATCGTCGGAGAAACCTTCAATCATCGGTCCGCCACTAACCGCGACTCCGTGAGAGACTTTGAGTCAGAGCCACTGCTGGTCCAGCAACATACAGTGATAGTCTTCTTTTCGGTGGTACGTACGAAATCCCGAGATCGTAGGGAACCTGCGATTCATCTGATGCTTCGTCTCTAGAGCCTTTGTTCTGTTCCGAACGAACGGGAACGCCGCCAGACCTGGGCGCGATAAAGACCCCCGCAGGGAACAAGGTCCTTTCGATTTGGATGCGATGAACAGGATAGTATGAAACGAAGAAGTGGCACATGCCAGTACCGTGACCCCCTCGCTGTGTCCCATCTCTTCTGTTCTCTTCCGCATCAGGGGGGCGTTGTCATAACCGGCGGCATCCAAGACATCGCCTCGCCTGTCCACTTGTCCTTTCATAACTCGTATTGCTGTTCCCAACGCACATGACCGCCCCAATGCCACCCCAGCCCTTGGCATGGGGGAGCACCAGGCAGAATTCCCTGTCATCGTCCCCAATCGATAAACGGCTTGGCATTCCGATGATACTTATCTGGACGAACAGCCACCGTGGCAAAGGGCCTCGAGGAAGGGGGGTTTATCAGAAGTTCCATCACGAACGTGAATTCTCTGCCAGCGTCCACTCGCCTACGACTTTCTCGCCCTGTTGCCCTTGTCGCGTTATCCATCATGTGGATCCAACCGAGCATGCCAAGACCTGCCTTGGGGATGTGCTCCCACTATGATGATGGCAGAGCGTTCCTATATGATATGGCACGCGGAGATGTTCTACGGTGAACTGCAGCGACAAAGCGTAACCCCGATGATGAATATTGTTTGCAATATCGTATGCGAGCCGGGATCAGGCGCTAGAACGCGGTCACGTTGAGGGTATGTAAGGACTAGGGCTCACAGCCAATTACGTGCCCGTCTCCCCCAGCACGTGCGCGCACCATATGGATCATGCCATCACAGTCGCACGCGCTTTCTCGTCCCCCTTTTTTTTCATTTTCAATTTCCCCCCTTCTTCTTGAGCGCACCACAGTGGCTGCAGGTTGGAAGGTGAGTCATGCGCATTGATGCTTGTTCGCTGGTTCATATATCGAGACTCAGATCTAGAGGCGTGTATGTATCGCATTTTCCACTCGTCCTGCGAGTGCTCTTCTCCGGACGCCCGAGGGCGTGACCAAGGTTACAGTAAAGTGGTAAAACCGGGCCGGGATCAAGGGCCGCTTCCGCCGCATGTGGTGCACGCGCGTGTTTGTCCGTCGGTAGTTGGGTCGCCGGAGTCATTTGCGTATCGAGCCTATGGTCTGCGGTACTGGTACATATCAGCCACATTATGGAACGAGCCATGGGCCCTTGCCGCTAAACTGCATGGTAACCGTGCCCCCGTCGCCCGTATGTAAGAGTCACCCAAACGCGGAAACAGGTCACCGATGGTGGAGCGGGCGAGAACAATAATGTGGGTGTGTGATAAGGGAACTTTGTGCCCTGAGACGACACTTTTTTTTTTTTTTTTTCACAAGGTCCGGAGACCCGGGACGGGATGGAATGGAAGAGCGATTTGAAAGATGATTATGAATCAGATGCTGTTGGCGAGCATTGCATCGTGCACGACAGCGCGTGGACGTGGGTTTGGAGGGAGCAGGATACACCGCGGTATGAGTGAGAGTCGACGATACAGGCATGATCGCCGACATGTAAAAAAAGTCTCCGAGGATAAAGATTTTACAAGATCCACCCGCGAGGCTCAGGACCCTTGGGCCGGGCACTCAGTTGACAGATGCTCTGAACTCTGCAAAAATAAGATGCTAAATAGGCTACACGGACTGTGTCAGAAAAGTCGCGGGGGACGAATGTCCTGAAATATCTCGAGGGAGGGAGGGAGCGGACATGCTTCGATTCGGTGGCTCCGCAAGGTGGCATCGACCTGGAGGAGCTGCCACATCAGCCGGAGCATAGGGGACCCTGATCCACGGCGAAGAAGTGCACGCGCGGGAAGACAGAGCGCGTCTTGGCACAGAAAAGGCCGGGCGGGTGATGAGTGGAGGGGGCACAGCCTGGCATCACGCGCCGGATGATACAAGACGCGCGGTTGATGAAGCGCAGAGGACGCTCACTACAGTAGAGATAAAAATACAGTAGTATACAAGGCTAATATTTTTGGTGCAGCAGAAGTCAAATGAGCGATCGTTGACGTCGCTTGGGAGGACGCGTTTGGATCAGGCACGGCAGAGGCGGCCGGCTGCAGGAATCGATCGGCAGGCCCGCGCGGATGGGAGCACGACGGGAGGCCGGCTGAGTCAGCGGCGTGGGGTGGCCGAGGAGTCTGCTGCGGAGAAGCGCTGCAGGAGGGAGTGGGAACAGGCGTTGGTCGCGTGGCCCAGATTAGGAAAGATGAACCAACCCCAGGTCGTCGTGCGTCCGAAAAAGGGCGATCTGGGAACCCGGATCTGGCCTGAATCTGATGAGCG
>JBBPKM010000761.1:0-12104 GCA_038089255.1 Austroboletus rostrupii | reverse complement strand
AGCTGAAGCCAGAGATTGCTTGGCTGTGGCATATAGTGAGTCAGCCATGCTGGTGATTGTGCTGGCATAGAACAAGTCAGACTTGGTGAATATGTAACCTAATGCATACATTGACTGAATACCAACTGACAGTTATATGAAAGTGACAAATCACAATGGTTTTATATGAAAAACAGCAGGTGAGATGAAAAATAGGAGGCAGAGATGACAATGCGATTCAGTTAAGTACTACTTACTATAAATACTTGCCACTGCTTGATCACTGTGCTCCCTGTTCTTCATACATGCCACCATGTCAGCATTCGAGCCAGAGATCATCATTGCACTCCTCAGCAAGTCATCACTTATCCCATTAAAGGACCATGATGCATTTCACACTAAATGGACAAACTCAGTGAGTATGACTTTGAATTTTTCTAATTGAGGTCCATGGCTAACTCCAAGGCATGTGGATAGGTGAAACAATGAGTAAAGACATGGAGGGACATACCTGTTGATGTCAAGAGTGCTCATCCACTATGCCAGCTTGAATAGGAAGCACAAGTCATTGAGTATGTCAATTTTATTTGGGATGCAACATGTCCATGGAAGAAAAACAATCTGCCTCACAAATTGAGTGCAGATATTTCTCTTCTTGGGCCATGATTTATTCTGGCATCATATATGCATCTTCAGTGCCAATTAGGTATCTTTGATGTTGAGCCTGAAGTGCAGTACCTGAAGCCAGTTAACATTGTCCATCCATTCTATTATCCAAAACTTGCCTGCTGCCCTCAATGCCAATCACAAATGGACATTAGCTAGAAAGGATGGAATGAAACTGAAGCTCATGAGCTTCATGGTGTCTCTCAGAATGAGGTTGCATTAGGCTTGCAGCTGTGATGCAATGCCTGCAAAGTGGCGAAGTTGAAAGATGGCACTAGAAATATGGGGAAGTCAAAACCAAAGAGCTCAGATCCAATGAGTGATTATAGCAGCTTACCTTCCAGTGGCATCCACTGCTATACAACAACTAGTGGCACTTATTGGAAATACTGGCAATATTGGAGGATTCCACATAAGTCCTTGTATCATTAATATGACATGTACTTACTTGAAGTTTTCAAGCTTCATCTACTTGAGTATCATTGGTGCACTGCATGAGTATCTGACCAGGGTTGATGAGATATTAAGGATGACAACTAGAACAGTAGAGTCTTTTTTTGAAGTACAGCACAAAGGACTCCAACCCTTTTCAGCTTTTGATGACTCACTTGGATATGGTGCATGTTGCATCTCTGATAACATCATTACTGAAGTTTACCTTGACTTTGTCACATGTGTATGACAGGAGGAATCACAGGTCTATATGTGGTCATTAACAGGCAAGTAGTGTTTTTTGTATTACTATGTAATTGGATAACACCATAACTATATTGGCATAGCAATCTGTGGCTCACTTGATAACACATTCAAGATTTCCAACAAGATAACTGTTTCAGATGAGAAATGTCAGTGATTACAATATTTCAAGGGTGGAATCTTAAGTATCATCAATGAATGGAATGAAATAATTGCTTGGGTATGTAGTGATTACTGATTGATCTATATTAATACTACTACTACTTTAACAGCATTTCTGTCAGTCAAAAGCAAATGCTGAGATCCAGGAACTGCTTAGTGGGCTTAGAAATCACACAGCACTTCTACAGCAGCATCCTCCTGAAATGTTTGTCACAGACAATTGCTATCTGATGTGAAGTGCCATTATCTCAGTATTTCCCAATAGTGATGCAATCCAAGATGTATGGCACTTCATTGCTCGGTAAGTTACATTTCAAGTTGCCTTCTAATTGCTTGACTTCTTGATTTATTTTTAATTGATACTATAATAACTAGATATATGGCAACTATACTCAATGGGAATAAAAATCCTGAGCATGCTGCAATAATGGCTGATATAACTAATGCCATACTGAAAAAACATGCAAGTAAGCCTGGAAAACATGGTGCTGAGTGCTGGAACAACAAAGTCCAAGAGGAACAGTTAGCAGCTGCATATGAAAAATGGGCAATAAAAGGGAGCATGTGGTCCATTGCATCAAAAAAGGCATATATAGATTAGTTCTACTGACTATGAACTTGACAATGTTCTGCTCAAGGTTCACCAGGAGCAGATGAAGCATGTAAAGAAAGGTTGCTTGCAATGACACTGGCAAGATATCCTGTCAGATGGAAGCCACATTGAAGGATGCCACAAGGCCTGGAATAGCCTCCAGTGAGCCCAACCAAGTGGGATTGTCATGCTGACAGCACTAAGCCATGACTTTGTCCATCGTAGAAATATCTGAATCGCCTTTCAGAACAATATAGCAAAAACACCATTTATCATATTGACATCTGGCTCTCACCATACTACCTTGATCAACACTATCGCTATGCTTTACAATCAGGTCTGTGGGCAGCAACTTGATCAATTTTTTAACTTCACTCAGGGTTTCCTGGGCCACATACATCTGGAGCTCAATTTTGCCAACTCTGGAGAGGTCTTTGGACTAGTTCCCTTAGAGCATATCTTGACATTTGGTGGTCTTGTAAAGGAAGAGATCAATGAGTTTGAGTTGATTGATATTAGCCTGGATAGCAATGCCATGGCCAATGGTAATGACCTTATCCAAGTTGATTGTGCAATTCTATCTAGCCATGATTTTCTATTCAATGAACTAAACATTGATTCCAAGCTGCTTGAACTTCTATAGGTCTCAGACAGGCCTCAAGTACTACTCAATAACCATGCTTTGGGAAAGCCTCAACCATCCGGCACTGCTATCTTAAAGTGAAAGGCAGTTAAGGAAGAGTTGTTGCTGGCACAACATGCTATAGTTGCACATGACTCAGAGCCATCCCAGATGCACCAGTTTCAAGGATAATGATTTATCACTGTATGCTAATTAGCATATAAGGGTGGTACATCAATTCTGCTAATCACTTATTTGGTGGATTAGTAGAGATAGATCAACTAAGTGATATATCAATGTATCTAGTAGTATATCAACCAGCTGGTATTGATATATTACTGCCCTATGCTTACTGGTATAAGCTGCTAGTGCTGCCTGATATATCACTAAGCATTGCAGCCACCAGTGGCAGTGCCTGCCACTACAGTAGTATACAGCCTGTAATATATAATGCTAGTAGAACTTTTTCGAGCGCAGTCACATGTTGCCTGCCCTTCCACACCTATAGCTCCCATTTGATAAGCTTAACTATGAACGGTGGCAAAATGCACCACCATTCATAGTTAGGCTTGTCTACTTACTCAACTGCCCACTGCCAATAAATCATGTTCCAAATATCCTACAATTGTACTTAGCTATGCAGTGCAAGTAGCCAAGTTCAGCATGCTCAGCACTGCTTAGCTTATTACCTCAGCAGGAGTGCATCCTAACACTGTTAGTAATGCACTATAGTGCCTAATTCTTTTCCATGCCTCTTGTCATTGCTGCTGTCATCCCCATTGTCATTCCCACTGTTATCCCTGCTGTCATCGTCATCACCCATGGCTACTATTTTCAAACATCTCAGCCTGTTCCTGCTTTCACAAAAGACTCATGTTTACACCCACATCATTTGTTGCTCTGCTATTCTTGATGCTATCGCTTTTACTGCCATTGTCCATGGTATCACAGCACTCTCAACAATGTTCTTCAGCTGTCTCTCAGTCTTCCTGCCATTTTCACTGTTTGCAATGCTTGAACAGGTATGCCCACTCAAAAGATTAAGGGCCTTTCCAAATCAGTTTCACTTTATACCCTTCGAGGCAGTGAGAGACAAACAACCATGTTGCATGCAGGAAAACAGGCTGAGTGCCTTCACAAACTCAAAGAACAGTGTACTCTGGAGGTTCGAGGTATGTTAGGTTCTTTCTCTCACATGTTTTACTCTGATGTCAACGATTCAGTATTGGCGCCTGCAGATTGTAATGCTGCAAAGTAGCTGTTTGAGGATCTTGGTGTAGATCTTGGCATGAACAACTATCAGGACCAATCAGACCCTTACTATGTTGCAGACTGGGATACTGAAAGTGATGAAGATACCAACTTTTTTTATCTTTTGTGGAGTACTTTAAGATTGTATGTTACCATCAACTATCATTTCTCTTCACTAACAGGATTAAGCACACAGTAGATGATCATAATCACTGTGACTGCCTTCAGCTTGAAATGAATCATTGGGATGCTCAAATGCCCAGGCTTGTAGAAGCATACCTAGAGTATCGATTGCATGATTTGGGTGATGGCACTGTACAGCCTAGTGCAGCAGATACTGAGGACTTGGCAGATCCTTCCTCTGGTACTATGAGCAATGTCAAACTTATAGATATATTTAGTGAGCTTTAGAACTGGTACACAAAAATCTATTTACTGATCATGAATCCAGCCAGGTGCAAGGCTACATTGATAGCTCAACCCCATTACTTGTTTCCAAATGAAAATCTTATCTTCCATGGATACCTTGGCAGCTCATCAGTCAATCCTAATGTCATGATCTCTATTTGTAGTCTTGCTGTTTTTTGGCAACTACACTGCACTTGTCCCTGCTTCCCTCTGCAAGCACTATGCAAAGTTTTGTGTCATCTTCACAATGTAAGCATAGTTCATATTTTTTCCTCCTTCCACTACCTAATGTTGTGAAAGCTCCCTTACCAACCGTATCTATTTTGGCAACTGTCTCAAGCATATGATGTGTATCTTGAGCTTTTACATCAAGTTGATCAATGTCTGCAACAAATCTTGAAGTGAGACTCTTAGGAATAGAGACTGCAGAACGAATGTTCTGCCTGCTTCTACCACCTGGAAGATAAGCCAAAGCAAGCATTTGACTGGCTCATTTCAATTGATGGAAATAATAGTCTCAAACAATGGAACATGTTGCTGTATGGTATAGTTCCACAAGAGGATTGCTGTACAGTGTGATCTAGCTATTGGATAAGCCATGAAGATGTTGACAAGTTTCAATATGAAATGAGGGCAACTCAAGTATGTACCATTTTCACTTTTCTAAAATCTGCTAACAATGTTATCAGACTGCTGTACCACAGGTGGATACTCAGTTGCAACTATACAACAATGACTGGGAGGTGCCTTCAAATACTTCAAGTGGTTTTAACTGCATTGATCATTGGCACAACACTAGGGCAGATGGCCATAAGAATGTTTTTAGTGCCTTCAAGGAGATGGGCATCTTTTTGGTGAGCTGCCGGCACCAGTTTGTGCTTCTTGCATATGACATGATCAAAAGTGGCAAGCTGTAAATGTCCTGTCATAATCTTCTGCTTCTACTAACATTTTTAGGGCAAAATATCCCCTTGTGATTGTTGACCACCTTCTGTCAACATATTGACATAATGGTGCTTGTGCATACAATATCAGCTATGCATTCTCAAAAACAGTTAGCATGAGCTACATAGGACCAAAAGTGGCTAAGATATGCTTGTGGTTTATGGTTGGCACCTTCCATGGACATGCACACAATCGTTTATGCCAGTTGGACTAGCATTATTTATATATTGAAGGTGCAGGCAACACAGAAGGGGAAGGTTGTGAGCACATATTTTTGGCATCCAACCAACTAGCTTGGAGCATACACCATGCCACTCAGTTTCATCAGCATCAAGTGATCAAGAAACATTTTGCTTTCTGGAACCAGAACAAATATGAAGCACTTAGTGCATGTTTCTCTTAGATACAAGCATTGGACAATCTGGAAGAGAAGAGGTAGGCCTTGGCCTTTCCAGTACCATTTCACTCACATCAAATATCTAGGGCTGAGTGGGCAAGTGCACATGAAGCCCATAATGGTGTGTTAACTGGGGTTGTCAATAATACCACCAGTTGCACTCTTGCATCCATAATCAATTGTGCATGCATCCATATGGATCTTGCTTATACCAAGTTGCAACACACTGAAGCACTCATCGCACATCTTCAAGGACAGCTTGACCTTGAGTCAAGCTGGGAGCTCAGTGGCACAGAGTACAAGGTTATCAAAGAAAAGGCAACTATGAGTAGATATCATGATGCATTAGGTGAACTTGAATGGCTTGTCATTATGCAACTATTCAAGCTTTCAAAGCTCTTTATGTCCAATATGGGTTTGCTGCTCCCAGGTGCTTTTATAGTAATTTTACTAATGTAACTTGTAGGCTACAACCTTTGGCAGCAGATCAGCAGAAGCCTGCAGTGTAGGTCTAAAGCTATCCAGAAAGCCATTGCACAGTACAATGAACAAGCTGGTCTTTTGACTCCACCTTGTAAGGACTTCATTCCTACTGAGCACAGAAACCACCTCCCAACTGTCATGACACCGGACTGCCTATCTAGTATGTTCCCCCCTTTTTGTAGTCTAATCTCCCCTTTTTGTACATTATCTTCCCTCATTTCTCATTTATCATTGATCCTGAACTACTTACAACTAGTTTAGTCTTTTACGAACCATTCTTCTACTTCGCCACTCCCTGACACTGCGACTACCTTTACCACAGAAGTTTTACTACTATAGCTTACTTTAGTCACACTTTACATACAATGCCTCGCACTACTTATGCAGTCACTTGTACCTACTTAGGATCACCAAAATTGAGTCCCTTGGTCACCCATCAAAAGCATCGTCAGAGACACAGTAACAACCATTGTAACGAATCACTCCGCTCATCATTCCCTGCAGCACTGGGACATCAATATTCATCGCACCAACATTTTCATATTACCTTTTTCGTACTTATCGCTTAGTCACTGAACCCCTGTCCTTATCCAGGCACAATGCAATGAAAGTCCTTACAACTGGAGCCCACCCCTCACTGTTCTTGCAGTTCCTTCCTTTTTCTGCCTGCATAGGAGAGGTATTGCCCCCCTTCACGTCCCCCATCATTATTTCCCTGTTCTGGTCAGTGCTGACAACTCCTCCACCTCACCAAAAGCCCCTATCAGAGCAAGTCACCTGACATACTCCCATATTTTCATCAATCCCATCATCTGCCTTCTACCCACCATCCCCATTATAATAATCACCATGTCTACTACAGGCATCACCACTATGCCCATGCCTTCCAAGCCCAATGCCCTGTCCTTCACCGGAGAATCTGCCGAGTTACTTGAATTCTTTGAGTATTTCAAAGATCAGGCAAGCAGTTGCACACTGACAAATGCAGAGAAGTGCTGCACAGTCATTTGATACATTGATCAAATGACCAAGCACTTTTGGGTCACCTTAGATGGCTATGCTACACAAGACTATGCTAAGCTCAAGGTGAGCATCATCACAAAGTACCCTAGAGCACGCAAAGGTATCAGGTACACCTGCTGAGACCTAGAGCTCATCACACAGGCACCCAGCAATGCAGACATCTCCACAGAAATGGAGTTGCTCACCTACTACCAGGCCTTTTGCCCCTCCGCCCTCTGGCTTGTCGACAATGACAGAATCTCTGTTCATGATTGGAATTGCTACTTCTGGCAAGGACTTCCAGTCTGGGTCCATTGCTCGATCATCACATGTCTTGAAGCCAAAGATCTGACCTTTTTATGTGACACACTACTGGACTATGACCAGGTACTAGAAGCCGGTTAATATATCCTCTCAGATGACACTTTCGACTTAGAGTTCAACAATGCGCCCCCTTCTCACATGTAAACCACCAAAATCACTATTCTTTGCCGCACACATGCACAACTGGATGTAGACAACAATGAACACATTGGCCAGCACAAAGAGATGGTGCGAGACATTTACACAGAACAGGTATTGCTTCTGCCCACTACTCGCACCCCTTACGACAAAATAAAGAGCCTCGTGCATTATATGCATGGACTAAATGTCACTGACACTACTTACACTGCACTCTATACACACCTCATTGGCATCACTCCAGCCACGGCTAGCATTTGGCTCCACCTGCACTCTAGGCCCATCCTGGCATATCAGACAGGTGCAGCCACTAGCACCTTCACACAGATCCTTCCCAAACTCCAATGCACACCCATTGAAGACAATCACAAGGCAGTCGTCGAAACAGTCACGAATGAAGATGATCCCAGCACAACCACCACTGCCACTGATCTGCCTCCTCTCACACCTCCAATCCTGGAGTCTAGCACTTTGCCCAAGCTGATTAAAACCATCCCCGCATTGCAGCCACCCACTTCTGACACTGCTGTCACCATTGCTGACCTCCTTGCTATTAGCCCAGATCTCTGGGAAGAATCCATTGAGTACAGTCAATTTCATTGTGTCCCAACTACCCTCTCCTCCTTCAGCACCACAGTCACCACGCCCCTGCCTCAATTCGAGCACACGATGCTGCTTCAGCAGCCAGCAGTCACACTCACCGCTCAGCATGAGGAGACCGCCAAAGGACACAAAGCCTGCACTGTTGCTGCTCCAGCACCCTCTCACCCATCTGTTGTCCCCTTGACTCTTGCTGACCATCAGTTGCAGGACACCATTTCCTCCAATCCGCCCCAGAGGCAGTTTGAGCACACAGTTGAGACCACCACCACAACCATGCCGCACAATGCACACTTTTCCAAAGAGCCGCGCCTGTCCCTTTCTCTCGCCCCACTGCACCTGACAGCTAGCCAAAAGCAACATGAACCTCCCATAGATCCACTAGCATGTCCCCCACAACCATGCCCCCATCACTGACATCAAAAGGTATCACGCCCACACCTCCATCTCTGTCAGCACTGCCACACATGTCCCTCATTTCCCTGACCTCACTGACATCGACTTGTGCAGAAGGCCTTTTGCCTGCAGTGAGCAACTGAGGACAGTTGCCATTTCAAAGAGTGGGGCAGGAGAGGCAGCTCTGCTCGCCCTATTCCTCTCACCCTCTGCACCTCCATCTGGTCCATCCCCCTTTCACTCTCCCTGCCTTTTAGCTC
Organism: Austroboletus rostrupii; assembly: GCA_038089255.1. Taxonomy (NCBI): domain Eukaryota; kingdom Fungi; phylum Basidiomycota; class Agaricomycetes; order Boletales; family Boletaceae; genus Austroboletus; species Austroboletus rostrupii. Next base: position 3,183 of record JBBPKM010000761.1, on the reverse strand, counting down.
TTGCACTCTGCCTCAATTACTTTGCCCACTCACCACCATCACATGCTCGCTTTGCCGCATTCTGCATCATGCTCTTGTCTCTCGTCTGCCACACAGTCCATCTCACCACAACTGATCGCCAACGTCCATTTCATCACATTGCTTTCATCATCCCGCATCTACATCACTGCCCATATCCGTTCCATCAAACAAGCCAGTCCCCACCACGCAGTGCATTACTCAGCTGATCCTAGGTAGTCCCGAAGAAGTCCCCCCTGAGCCAGTAAGAGCGACTGAGGACAGTCGCTATTTCAAAGAATGGGGCAGGTGTAAGGACTCCGTCCCTGCTGAGCACAGAAACCACCTTCCAACTGTCATGACACCGGACTGCCTATCTAGTATGTTCCCCCCTTTTTGTAGTCTAATCTCCCCTTTTCGTACATTATCTTCCCTCATTTCTCATTTCTCATTGATCCTGAACTACTTACAACTAGTTTAGTCTTTTATGAACCATTCTTCTATTTTGCCACTCTCTGATGCTGCAACTACCTTCACCACAGAAGTTTTACTACTATAGCTTACTTTAGTCACACTTTACATACAATGCCTCGCACTACTTATGCAGTCACTTGTACCTACTTAGGATCACCAAAATTGAGTTCCTTGGTCATCCATCAAAAGCATCGTCAGAGACACAGTAACAACCATCATAATGAATCGCTCCACTCGTCATTCCCCACAGCGCTGGGACATCAATATTCATCGCACCGACATTTTCATATTATCTTTTTCGTACTTATTGCTTAGTCACCGAACCCCTGTCCTTATCTGGGCACAATACAACGAAAGTCCTTACAACCTTGCCCTGCTATCACATGGAAGGATATTGTGCAATATATGTCCCTAGGCAAATTTGATCTACTTCACCACACTAGCAATGATGTTCTAGACTGCATCTGGGCTAGGCCAGCTGTGCATGAGGCTATAGCTAAGTTTTTCAAACTATGTTGTGCCAAAGAAGAGATTGATTGGCTAAATGTTGAAATTCGATGGCTATATGCAGCAATACACAATGAGGAGAAGTAAATATCTGAAGTTGTTGTCAAGCTCTGCCAATCATGTCCAGAGTTAGTGCATGAACTGACACACCATCACTGGAAGCACACAGCAGTTAACACATTTCACATCTATTGTTTGGATTGAATCAAAAAGAAATTTCAAGTGCTTAGGGCAGGGGAGATTGGAATATGTGTCAACATATCTGGTTATGCTGCTGATGTCAAAAATATTCCACTTGCAGATCCTACTGGCATGCAGTTCAGGCCTATTGACAATGATGATGAGGATATGCTGCTGGTGAACACTTTGGGGCCTGTAGATGGAGATCAGAATATGCTGCATGTGCCATGCATAGAGACGGATACCTTGGAGAAACAACAAGAGCACATAGGTAAGTTTTCTATTTTTTAGTCTACTGCTGAAGCCTGACTAGCTATAGAGTGTGCTGCTTTCAATGAACTGTATAGGATATATATCAATGATCCAGGTGATGATGAGCTTGTGGATGCAGAGGAAAATACAGCAGATGCACAAGAGATGGCTGATTTTTTGAATAATATAGTAGATTGATGTCTAATGCTACTGAATGTATATGCTATTCAGCTGCTAAGTTGAAACAATTAACAACTTGTTCATGGATTGCAAGCTGATTGATCACAATCTATTTGATGATGACAGCTTCTATATACCAAATCACTTCAGCAGCACTCACAGATAATATTTCACAGCAATGTCAAAGTATATGGGATTGGAAGCAGTTTTCCCAATAAGGATGTATGCTGTCAAATGCAAGGCATTTCTCATTGGCAGAATGTAAGTCTTGCTACCTATCTCTAAGTTTGGCAATATTAATATAGTATGTACTCAAGCATATGCTGCTGGTTTGTCACCATACTTGCACAAAGCTGCTACTATGATGTCCTCACCCATCACTGATTCTGGAGCCCATTCCTTTGACACATAGAACAAATTTACCACCATTTCAATGGCCAGTCTCTTTTCATTGCATTTTGCTCAAGGTCACAACAGTGATGAGCATCAAGTAGCCATTTGAGCAATCCTTTGTTATGATGTTTACAATGATAGTGCTCATTACCACACTAAATGACCAGGTGGCCTTCACCTGGCATATATTCTGTTCAATCCTTCCAAGAAAACTAACCACAAGGTGCTCAATATGTCGGAGATAGTTGAGGCATCTGTCCAGGATGTCTATGATGCAGTAATGTATTTATTTGTGTCTAACAGTCATAATTCATGCTATCTTGTAGATTACTATGCAAGACCATTTGGATGGTGGTATCTCCCTTCTCATCTGGTGTCCCGGCTTCGACTATGGATCCAACCTAATGCCAGACAAAGTCACACTCGACCTGCATATCACACCTCAAGAGTTCATCCATAATGAGCATGTCAGTGGTGATACTGCCATATTAGCTCAAGCCTTTTGTCAAGAATTCACCATTCCACATCTTCAGCACTTTATGGACCATTTCCATATTGACTCAATTAAGCCTCCAAAACCATGGCATGAGTGTTTGTCAAAGTTAAACATAGGCAGATCTCTGATTTTCTCTTAGTACTTGCTAAACCCATCACCATTGAGGGGCCCATTCATTTTCCTGTGTTTTCAAGCCACTTTGGTTCACGCATCCAGTGCACAGCACTGCCGGCAAATATCACATGTGATGTGACTATCAGTGGTGAATGATGGTATGCGGTCCTTGTCACTGTCTACAGTGATTTGTTCAGCCTCTATGGCAATCCAGGCAGCCTTAGGACTTGCAACTAAAGCCACAACTAATGCAAAGATTCCAGTGGCTGATGTACCATCTGTATGCAACCATGCAATCCAAAAGCCTTACCCTGCAGATGCCTTTCTCATTCCATCAGAACGAAAATTTTCAGGTTCTATTCCCCTTATTTTCCCATTTGATGTATGCAATCCCAGCCCAACCTTGATAAGTATTGGACCAAACACAGATGCTGTTTTGAATATGTTTCATCTTGGTGACCACTTACTCTCTAATTTGCATATTTTGGTTAGAACAATATGTGACCACCATTGGCCAGTGGTTTTGACAATGGCACCATGGAATCTGATGCCAGAAGTGGTGTCCTGCCTGGCAAGTGCACTCATGGATG
>JBBPKM010000760.1:0-12112 GCA_038089255.1 Austroboletus rostrupii | reverse complement strand
GTGGAGAGTGAGTCTGTTGAGGATGGCCTTGAGGTCGCGCGCAAAGAATTCGCCAAAGAGCGCCACTTCGTAGTAGGCATGAGCGGGCGATTGAGCAGTGACCGCCGACATCGCGTCCGGTGGCAACAACTTTTTGGTTTTGGACACAATGCCGACCAACGGACTCGCGTCACCACCGAGATCAGAACCTCACGACTGCGCACTGTGCGCTGCTCCGGCGCGGTACACATGCCCGCGTTGCGCAACGCCTACCTGTTCCCTCCCATGCTCTCGCAAGCACAAGCAGGACACAGGGTGCACTGGTGAGCGGGACAAAGTCAAGTACGTCCCCATGAACGTGTACGGCTGGGGCACCATGATGCGGGACTACTGCTATCTTGAAGACGTCTGCAGAAAAGTGGGCGAGTGGGGCGACAGCATTGTCCGCGGTGGGTACATGGACAGCACAAACAGACGTGCCGGTGCGCAAAGACCTTCGGGCAGAAAGAAAACAGCGACAGGCAGATCCAAAAGAGACATGCTCAGGACCCGTCTCAAAACGATGGGCATCGACGTCGAGCTATTACCGATAGGCATGGAGCGCAGAAGTCTCAACCAATCGACCTTGGATCAAAGGTAATTTCGACTCCCATCAGTATCCTCACATACCGACCGAGTCTGTTCAAGGTCGCAGTGTTGTCTGCTCACAATCGAGCTCATCTTTTATCCCCCCAGCACCCTCTCGTCCTCGCCACCGCCGCCCTACAAGATACTTGCGCACCGAAATGCGCTCTTGGTGAACCTTTTGACACTACTCCAGTCCTCACTCTCAAGGTCCCAAAAGCAAAAAGAAAACATCCCGGATTGGCTCCCGTCCCTGGTTCGTCCCCATCCGGAAGCCCCCGAGTCTTTCGTTCCTCCCCACTGCTACTTGCACGCAAGCGTTGAATATCTCAAGGCTCCCAACACGACGTACTATCATCAGTTAGATACAACATTAAGCCTTGGCAAGCTCCTTCAGGGAACCTCTTTCGTGGAGTTCCCGACCATTCACGTTTTCGACCCGGAGGCATCATCATTCACTGGCACTGTCGTTGATAAATCTGGGTCTATAGTTCGAGTGTCGCGAGATGACTCAGTCGACATTCCAAGGGCAGCAAAGCGGAGAAAGCTAAATGAGGCGGATGGTCTGAAAACGGTGTTTAACTTGATCGGCGACTATGGAAGCGAGGGTAGTGTTCACTCGGGCGAGGAAGCTGAAGGTGAACATCCTACGGGGCTGGCCACGTTGGAAGCATACTCCTGGAGCGAAAATGAAGATGACGCCGAGGCGGAAGAAGATCATTCTTTGAATTCAGACGAGGATGTATCTGTAGAACAGGACCAACTCGATCCAGCGAGATTACTCGAAGTCATGATGCAAGCGCGGTCTGCAGCGGACGATGATATATTAGACTGGGAGGACGAGTGGGATGTCGATGCCGTCGAATGCTGAGTAATGGCTCATACTTAGGTCGTCGTTAGTACAACCGAAAAAAGGTTGCATTAGGTACCACCCAGTCCCGTGCCTCTTAAACGTCATCCATACCCAAGTCTATCTCGACCTTCTCGCCCGGCCTGAAGGCAGGAAGACCTATGGGAGCATCCACTTGAATTGCGCACAAGTTATTTAGAGACAGTCGAGACACACCTAGGTAGGGGCAGCTTGCACATCGGAAGGCATCTCCTAGAAAACAGTTACCGCAGCTGCTCGTTGCTTTTGGCGCCGCCTTGGCTGCAGCAGCTATCCGCTCTCTCTGAGTGCCACTTGCTCCCACTTCCACCACACCGTCCGCATCCAAAATAACGATGCTCCCGGATCTGGCTTCTTCAGCCTCGATCTCGGCGAGCCCACACGTACAATTCTTGCATGCCTTTTTACGTCGGGGTGCGCTTGAGCCTATAGGCTCGCAGATTGGCACAGGACGAGCACGATCGGAAGCGGTCAGAAGAGCGTCTGCATCTATTGAGGGTGTCAAAGGGGATGACAGTGCCCAGAGTGCCTTTTTTGAAGACTGTCGGGCTGCATCGGCTTTGCGCCTCAGAGGGATGGCTCCACTTCTGACTCCAGATTTCCCAGCAATCACTCGCGAATCCTGGTCTTGTGGGGCACTTTCCAAGACAGTGAACCCAGAAAGTGTGAGTTCTCGGGGCAGATCGAGAAAACCAGTAGGAAGGTCGAGCAAATGAAGTTTTCCGGAAGGGCAGAGACCCTCAAATAGCTGTCGGAGGAATGGCTGTAGATCGGGTACGAGGAGAGAATACTCTGACGGAGTGAGTGTGACGTGGATCGAGGAATAAGAGGATGCAGCCAGAGTCGTGGCTAATAGGCGTTGAGCTTGCTGGTTGACAAGTAAACGAAAGTTACCTTTGCCAATCAATCTATCAAGCATCTGCCGTTCTACTGCGTTTCCGCTCGCACTTGCACTCAAGTCGGTGACCAACGCTTGATAGGCACCACTTTGCGCAGTACCCAACGATCCGATGACCAGCACTGGGAGAGGGGCGTCCATTGATTTGGACGTGTCGACGGAGGGTGCAGTGGACACTGCGGTAGGCGCCATCGAGTGAGAGGGAAAGGACGAACAAGGGGATATATGGCATCAGTCTACTTTGTAATCGGATCGTCCATCTTAAGTAAGCACACTTAACACCGAAACACCGAAAAATCATGCCCTGTCCCATGTAGTGTACAGGCGAGGATAAGGAAAAATAAAGGCACCAGCGAGTCAGCGCTAACGCAAAACCGAACCAGTACTGATCCTCTAGCCCCATGCTCTCGCACGCATTCATTGCTGCATCTCCGGATTTGGTGCCGGGTGCGGCGCCATCCCAGGCGGCGGATGCATCCCGTCGTGGTATGCGGGGGCCATAAGTGCACCACGAATTCGTAACAGCATCATGCGAAACCACTCTTCATCGGCACCTGCCTTTTCCTGTTCCACCGCTAACTGCTGGAGGTTGCTCAGCTCCTTAATCAATGTCAGGCGCCACGAGAGATTGCCATTATCGTCCGCCTCCAAGTTATCAATCGGCATGGCAGGGTGTGGAGGGAAACGCAATCCGGGAGGCGGAGGCGGAAGCATTGCAAAACTAGGGTCAAATCTAGCAAAAGCATGAATCGGTCAATGACTATGTCAAGCACGAAAAGAAAGGGATTTACGCAGGTGGATAAGGTGGATATGGTGCTTGTCTGCTCGGACCAGCATCGTCAGGGTGCATTTGAGGTGGAGGCGCCTGAACAAATGGTGAATGGGGGTCAGGAAAGGGTTCATTGGGTCGATAATCAACGTCTTGCTCTTCCGATTGACGTCCTTTGGAGCCCTTTGGTTTTTTCTTCCTCACACGGTGGACTCCGGTGCGTGGATCAACATTATCGTTAACTGTCCAGTACGAGCCCTTGCCACGATCCGTGAGTGGACGAGGAACCTTTTCGAAACATGGATTGAGCGAAAGATTATGTCGAACGGAGTTCTGAAGGGGTGCATTGTTAGATTTGTTTATTTCGCAGAGGGATCAAACAAATATGAACACAATCAAACATCAACATCGCGGTCGCGTCTCGCGCGTGTCAGGACACGATGAGATATAGCGCTTTTCATTGTGTAGACTCACTTTCCAGCCCGAGGGTGCAGTTCTAAAGTATGGGAACTGAAAAAAAAAAAAAAAAAAAAAGGGTTAAAGTCACGGCAAATTAGCGAGTGGAGCATACGCACGCGAGATTCAATCGCGTAGTAGATGTCTTCTAGGAGCAACTTTTGGTTAGGTGAACCTTTGATCGCATAACTAGAATCATAGTGAGCTCAACGACCAGCAGCAAAAGCAGACGAGTGTCAACATCTCGGCAACGAACCGGATGAGAGTGGAGTAAGGGTAAAATGGTTTGCTTCCCGGGGGGCCATCGCGCAGGGAATCGAGGTTAATTGGCAATCCCCCCGTGAGGTCGGCTGGCTCCTGCGGGTAATATGAATTCGCCTGGGCGAGCTCCGCCTCGCCGGGTGGCAACATATTTGGCGGTATTACAGCTTGTTGAGCTTGCTGGGACATGACTATGCTTGAGGCTGTAGTCCGGGCGCTCAGGAGAGCAAGACCAGCACCGGCGGCGTGCTGGATGACTGGAGGGTTGAAAGGTGTAGGAAAGGAAACGTTGAAAGACCACTGTGGCTTATGTCATGCGTGAGAAACCAGCGCGCGCACGGGCCAGTTTCTGCTCATCACACAGGCCACGACGTTGACGATGGACAAACCATCGAGGAGAATGACGACGACGACGACGAACGAAGAAGAGCAAGAGAAGAGTTGTTTGTCCGATTTGCTAACGCACACGATGTTGGTCCAAATTGTGGAAGACATTGTAAAACAAAATCCAAACCGACCACGCTCTCCAATACACAAACAAAGCGACCTGGCCTTCCAGCTGCACCGGGTCTCCTGCCCCCAAAGGCCTCCCCGGAGCCCCTAGTCCACAGCAGCTTCCACCATTGCGTGTTTCTACCGCTGAGTCCTTGCTAGGCGTCGACCTAAGAGTGGAGCTTGGTCCGTGAGCGATCCGCACCTCGTCGCCGATTTCTACACACCAATAGTGTTGCAACTCGAGCCCACGGGCTACACACTCGACACCCACCGACACAGATTGATTAGGCTGCTGTGAAGCACGTACGCGTTACTTGCTACGCTGGGGATTACAAGTCACATAATAGTACAAGGATCATCGATCACGTGCAAACGAGAACGCGGCTGAAAAAACGCCAAGCGGAATATTTACACCCATGATGCTGCCAGCATTCGGCACTTTCTCGCTGCGACCCTCGCTGGCGTTCGTATCAAAGCGCAGCGTTTCATCCAAGGCGAAGCTCCACTCGCTCCATGACAAGAGGATGGAAGCGCTTGTCTCGCTGTATCACCAATCCGACGCCTTCATCACACCCGAGAATCTCTCCACGGCCATCGACCAGGCATTTACCCAACGGCTGAACGTTGCAGGAGTAGAAGACGACGGAAAGTGTGTACGGCAACTACGCAGCATAAAGTCGCAGCTCCGGAAGTCGCCCAAGTTTTTCCTTGGCAGAGACAGCGGCGGGTCGACAAGTCTGGAACAAATGGGTCAAGGTTTTGTGGACAGTAGGACGAGGCGGATGAACCGGGTTCACCAGGCCCTGATGGGCACACAAGAGGACGGCCGTCCGTCTTGGCTAGCGCTGAAGGAAAACAGCGAGAGAGTGAAGTCGCAGATTGGGGAGGACATTCGAGGCAGGTTATTATTTTTTGCTCCGATGTGTCGCTCACCGTCCGGTCATTAGGTGACCATCATGTTGGCGGTGCAGGCAAATACTGAGACAATTAGATGCGTGTATCCCCGGGGCTGGTGTTTATCGGCACGTGTCTTCTGCCGGCTGCCGTAGTGTTTGTGATGAGCGGGGCCAATAATGACAACGTTGACGACGAGCGGGCCAGTTTTTGCTAGGCTGTGTCTCAGCTCGGAACTTGGCATGGAGTTAAATCGCGAGCGTATCGGGATCGTTTCGGGTCTTTGATCGTACACACGTACATACAAAGGGCTGGCTTATCTGATAAATACCGGCCGTAGTGACATCTGCTTCACACACATCGTTCATGACCGTCCTCGCAAAGTTCAAGGCTTTTTTTGCAGACGAGCTCCCTTCACATGCTCAGAAGGTCTATGACGACCTCCGTGCTGCCGACGTCCCCGTCGCCGACGACCTCTGTCGTTCCTGTCCCAACCCCTGCGACCAAGGTGAGTGCATTTAATTACCATAACTCCTTTTCAATACTGAATTGCAGACCACGACGACTATCCCGCGAAGATATCTATTGACATGGACTCAGACTTGTTAGGCTCAGTGAAACCGTATAGACGTCAGGTATGCATTTTCGCGCTGCCTTGCTCGCCTTTGCACCTAACACCAACCATAGGTTCTCATCTCTACTGGAAAGACGGACTGGGCCAGAGAAGTTACCGAGGTCGACGACACTCTGGCTGCATTTTTGAGCAACGTGAACGAACAATTCCAGGGCACTAGGCCGCGGAATAAACACGGAAACGGGCGTACTCCTGGGCTGTTCACGGAAAACGACACGCGCAAACTGTCAATCCTAAACGGTAGTCATGTGTCCTTTTCAGAGGACTCTTGTCAAGATACCGTTATCGTTTTTCCTGATTTTAAAGTCATTGCCGACATCCCACGAACTCTAGCCGGCGCCGAGTCTTTGTGGACAACCGCACTTGACCCTTCGTATGGGAGGCTGGGTGCAGAATCGCGCTCTGACGCGCTCAGGTCTTGGGCATTACCTTATTCCTGTGCTATTCTTCTCTGTGAGTTCACCAGCTTCTCACGTATAATATTCCTGACATCTTCCGTTACTATTAGGTTCACACAAGAGGCGTGACAAACGCTGTGCAATAACTGCTCCCATTCTTGAAAAGGGTGATTGTTTTTCATGTTTCAGGCTTTATGAGCTGGGCGGCTGACATTCTACGTAGCGTTTACTTACTACCTAGAGCACCAAGGTTGGGCTGTCCATACCGAACTAGAGGATCTTTCCGGAAGTCCTACTTTGGAGTCTTTAATCAACGGCCCGGAGCCCGAGATCACATTCGAGGCCCGATTGAAGGCGCTCGGAGAAGAAAACAAGGCGCTCATTCTACGTACTTCCCACATTGGCGGTCATCGATACGCAGGGAACGTTATCGTATGTCATGTTCCGCTCCATCCTTTCTTAGTGTTGATGTTCTTTGCAGATATACAACCCCCAAGGAACGAGTGTGTGGTATGGACGAGTCACTCCCCACGACGTCGAGTCCATCGTGAAGAACACCATCCTCAACGGTCAGGTGCTTGCGCCTATCCTTCGTGGGGGCATGAACCTCGCGAGACCTGGATGCAAACCACTCCATGAATGGTAGCTAGACTGGTTGTGCGTTTTGAACCACATAGATTTGGCATAGATCATCCATTTCCACGACCGGAAGAGATACACGGGTGATTACGTCTCGATACATGAGGTAGTGGATAGTATATATACGAGACAACGGGTAGAACAACGCATAGTCTGCTCTAATACGCGACATTAACAAAACAAACAAAGACATGAGCATAGACATTGACATCAGACGAAAAGTTGTGTGCGGAATAGTACCACAGACATCGTGAGTCAAGCACCCAAATCTCCACGTTGGTCCAAGTGCCGGCTGTAGATGTGCTTGAAAAGACGAGGAAAAAGGAGCAACCACTGACAGTCATTGTTCATCCCACATACACGGATTCATACTGTCATCTCGTCATCCACCCCCTTTCTACCTTTCGAGTAACGTCCAGCAAATCTTTGCTCGTCCTCGAAATCATCTTCTGTCGTTATTTCCGAGGTTTCGTCGTCGTCAACGTCTTCTTCTGATCCTCTCCCACCGAGGACTCCCATGGCTGTCGACACGCTTTCCCCACCAGAGTACGTGAACCCGCGAAAGTTTTCCTGCACGCTGTTGGTGAGGGGTGACCCAGCCACATCCCGTTTCTTGCGATTGCTGATCTGAATCCCCTGGGACTTTCCATGCACATTCGACTCATTTCGCAGATGGTTGGCACCGGTAGTCGGGCGATCGCTGCCCAGCGGACCGTTTGGCGTATGCGAGAAGCCCTGCACGCCAGTCTGAATCCAGTCTTCGCTGGGGTCTTCTTCGTCTGGGCTGCCTGTTCCGTCTAGTCCGTTGCCTACTTCCCGGACGTCGGCAGTGGTAAACTCCGGATCAAAATTTGCTGTTGATTCGTCCGACTCCACGACGGGCTTAAAGGGCGGTGTGACTTGTTTCATGGATAACGCTTTCCATTCTATACTGGCAAAAAACGCATGTTCCTTGAGTTCCTCTGCATCTCGCTGAGCACCGAGACGGTGCCTTGGATTTCGGTTGAGAAGCTAAAATATGGGCTCAACTCATACTGTATTCGAGTACACAAAAGGAATCACACACCCCCTTGACAAACATCTTTCCATCATCGCTAATTACGTTGCGAGGGAATCGTATCTTGCCAAAACAGATGTTTTTATACATCTGCTGCGTATCCTCTGCATAAAAGGGGCTCCATCCGCAACACATTTCAAATAAGAGCACTCCGAGAGACCAAAAGTCGACCAGTTTGCTGTAACCATGCTCGTCCAAGAGTACCTCGGGGGCGAGATACTCTGTTGTGCCGCAAAACGTCGTCGTGAGTTCATCGGGCCGGAGATCTGCCTTGGATAATCCAAAGTCGCACAATGCGACATGTCCAGTGGCATCCAAAAGGATATTCTCCGGTTTGAGGTCACGGTAGACGATGTTATATTTGTGTAGGTGTTCTAGAGCGAGAACTAGCTCGGCAATATAAAATCTAGCCCGTTCTTCGGTAAACCGTGTCTCCTTTTGGAGATGCCAGAACAGTTCACCGCCGCTCTTAAAGTCGGTGACAAAGTATAGGTCTGCGTCCGTCTGAAAGCTAAACTTTAAGCCCACGAGGAATGGAGAATCTAAAGAACGCTGAAGTATCTTGCGTTCTCCAATCGTATGGGCTACCTCTTTTTTGGCAATGATCTCCTTCTTGGAGAGCACTTTCATAGCATATATGCGCTTCGTGTCCTTCTTCCGGACCTGAAAGACCTTGCCAAAGGTACCACGTCCTATGAGTTTGAGGAATTCGAAATCGCGTGGAGTTAGCGCTCGTTTATTCTACCGCGTGGAAATGATAGAGTTAGTGTCGTCGTCAAGAGCCACGATCACACGAGGGCGGGACACGTTCGTGGCATAGGGTGGGAAGCAACGTGGCACGTCGCCGACGTACCTTTAGCTGCTCAAAAGTGATCTGTACCCGCATCTCCCCGCTCACGATTTCGTTCTCGAATGGTCTAAGCCTAGATTGGCGAGTTGAGCATGGGAAGCAAAAGGGAGATGGGAGGCACGGTATCTAGCATGGAACGGGCTACATACTTGAACCATTGATCGACAGTATGCTCGTGGATCAATATAGGTTTGATCTGGAAAGTGCCAAGGAAGAAATGATTGGCAACACGATCGTAAACGTTGAAGGTGATCAAAGACGCTTCCGAAGTCACATCACTGTGAACGGTGTCAGATAACTGATATAACTGATCAAGACAGCGTACGCACAAGGACACTTCGTGTTTCCAGACAGGATTATGTGCTGACATACGGCCAAAGAGCCCATGGGTGGAGGGGTATGTCGGGGATGATACTTTGCTTGAAGACGGGAGGGAGGATGATGGGGATGCATTGACGCTGGACTTGCCAGGGGGACGGGATGCACCAATAGCACTGAGGGCAGTAATGGCGTTTGAGGAGGATGTCCTCGAAAGAGCGGTAGCGGTTCCCTTGACTTCCTTGTCGGTTTCTTCGGTAGGATCGCGACTGACGAATTCGTTCTGTTCGAACTGGACGACGACATACGGGCGGGCGTGTACAGAGGAGACGTTAAGGCCGCGGGCGGATATGAGTTTGACATGGATTTGGCCCCTGGATGTCACCGATGACGGAGGGGGATGCGGGGGAGAGGCAGCACCGAGGGTGACGGTTGAGGACGACCTGGCCGAGGGGGACGATGACGGTGGCGAACTGGATTTGTTCTCCATAGGTTCAGAAGGTTGGGAAGACTTTTTAGCGCCGCGCATGGAAAAGTCAGGTGCATGTAGAGATATTTGGGTAGTAGGAATGCGGGCGACGAAGGGTGCGGGCTGGGGCGTTATGGGGCCTGGCGGCGTGAGATCGGCTTGTGCCGGTGTCGCTGCCGGAGAGGTGGCCAGGAGATGGTGGTGGTGGGAACCAGGGGACGAGGAGGAGCGTATCTGCGAGTCGCTCGGCCGTGGCAGCGGTGGCGATGGTGCCCGGGAGCCGGGGGACGAGGATGCCGGCACATCGAAGGGATTGGGGCGCTCGCGGCCATCGGCGGTCGCTCGCGGTGTGAGCTGGTCGAGCACCGACGGCCAAAGCTTGAGCATCGCAGTGCTGATGACGGTCGGGACGACGATAGCCTATTACATATTATTTAACGAGCTCCAAGTACGTCCTCGCCCATCGCAGTACGCCCATACCGCCGCCGACAGCTGCCCCGAGAATCATTCCTTGTCGACACGAACGCCACGGAAGACGGCCCCCAAACGCCCAGGCGATGTCAATCCCACCGGCCCAGAAAGCCGCCCCACTCACAGACCGCAGCGAAAACGCCCGCACTGCCAACCCCAGCAGCCAGTTCCTTGCCCTCGGCCCATGGCTGTCCGCACCGTCCCATCCCGTCCTCGATCCCCACCCACACCAGCCCCGCAGCCCCCAGCTTCACCGCACTCAGTCCCCCCTCCTGCAGCCCGGCCGCCATCCGCCGGTAGTTTTTCGTCTTGTTGTAAAAGTACCATCCCTGCACCGTCCTCGGCGGTCGGTGCGCATTTTCTGCCAGGAACCGAAGCGACGCCTGCCGCGAGCCACGGACAGCACCAATGACCGTGCCCAGGAGCGCAGCCGACACCGGCAGAACAAAGTAGCGCGAGCTCAGCACAGGCGTCACGTCGTATCGCCCCACCTCCACGTCAGTAGCCATGGTCGCGAAAAAATGAATGGTGACACAACGGTAGCAAACAGTGTACACTACAGACGCGCCTTTACACCAGCCTTTTGCATGATGGCCGTCTCCCTCTTGCCCAGCTCTTCTGCCCGCTTGTGCAACTCCCGTGCCCGTTTCAGCTCCCTCTGGCCGACTTGCTGAATATGCACCTGGGGAGCGTTCATCAAGCACACGCGTGTCAGCCAGCAAACTACTCACGGCATCGGGTCCCTAGCGGACACTGTCACTAACGATGTACAACGGGCAAAGTTAAACACGCACGTCAGCTAACCGCAGAGTGCGCAACTGCGCATACATGCTCGCCAGCTCTTGGTCCTGGCTCAGCCCTTCAGCTCCGAATGCTTGTATCGCACGATCAATGACGTTGCACGCCATTTCGGGGACTACAAACTGTCCACCCTGGCATTAGCATCGACCTGACTGAATCGAAGCATGCAGCACCTTGGCTATTCCAATTTCCTTGAGTGCACCTTTAGCCTTGTGTTTGTCAATCTGTGATGTGCCTTAGCCAGTATTAATCGATACCATACTCTCCGAAAACATGCCTGAGCGGCGGCGCTGAGCACGAGCAATCGCGCTGCCTCGATCTCTGCCCTGGACTTGGCAATTTCAGCTATCACGGTACCTGAATAATCACCTCAGTATGACAATTACTCTTGCAAATCGATTGCATTCACCATGTTGATAGAGAAATTTTCCAAAGGTCTTGCGGGAAGGGTCCGTTACTCGCTGGATCATCAGATCAAGTGCTTTCGAGGCTGCACCGATAGAACGCATGCAATGGTGGATACGTCCAGGACTGCCAAAGATGATTGGTCAAGACCGCATAGATAGATGGGCTGCGAGTACAAACCCGAGACGTCCTTGGATGATCTAAACAACTCTAGGTCATTACCATACAATCGCACGAAAGAGAAACCCACCTCAAATCCTCTACCCCATCCAAGGACGAGATTGCTCAAGGGAACTCTGACGTTCTCGTAAACGACCTCACAATGTCCTTCGGGTGCATCGTCGTATCCGAATACTTCCATCGGACGCACCACCCGAACACCAGGGGCATCTGCGGGAACGATGACGACACTCTGCTGTTTGTAGCCATCCGGGTTTTCCGGGTCACTCTTGCCCATTACAAGATGCAACTTCGTCCGGGGATCACCGGCGCCCGAAATCCACCTGAGTGAAAAATGCAGGGATCAGAACGGCGACGATTTTAAGAAACATTCAGCGACCATTTGTGTCCGTTTATCACGATGTCACCGCCTTCTTGTCGGATAGACGTTTTGATGTTACGTGCGTCTGAAGACGCCACTGTCCACTTTATGTCAGTACACGTCACATATCCCAAGGACAAATACGTGCCGAAGCGTTCGGTCATCGCAAAGGCGGAACGGATTTCCCCGTTCAACAGCGGTATAAGCCACTCCCTTTGTTGCTCGGGAGACCCGTACCGAGCGAGGACCTCTTTCAGACTACGT
>JBBPKM010000759.1:0-12115 GCA_038089255.1 Austroboletus rostrupii | reverse complement strand
AGCAGTAGGAGTTGGCTGATCTAGGAAAAAGTATAGTGGGGCCACCAAGGTAGGGACAAATCATAACAGATGAAGTACAAGGGTATATATGAAATATAAGCATAGAAACAGAAGTCATAACAAAAATGCATAGACATATACAAAATATACCATGAGAAGAATATCATATAAATACAAATGCTCTGTGATGAAGTCCAAAGTGGATCTGAGTTGTCACCTGCTGGAGATAAGAGGTCTAAGGTTGCCACATGCTGGAAATCAGAGAAGTAGCTTGGAGAAGGGCAGATGAAACCAGAGTTATATATGGGGATATGACACAAATTCATTTTGACTAGCAGGATTTGCTGCTTCCTATATCACTTAAGATAGTAAAAGTAAATATAGTATTATAAAAACTAATATAATATACACTATTAGCAGACTTACTACCAGATAATAGTGGCACAGCAAAAAAAAACTAACAATAAGTAAGAAGAGCTATAAAAAAAATGGGGAAAGTACCTTTAGATAATGAATAAATTCTATCAATTATTGATCAAGCTCATTATTAGAGTTGAGCAATATTGTAGATCTTTCTTCTACAATAGAAGAGATAATATAAGATGCACTACCACAAAATAAAAGTGGCTTGGATAATCACATATAGTATTGCTGTAAATAGTAAATATTGCTTAAAAAACTACCAGAAGTTTGAAGTAGCTGAAAAAATGAGTATTGAGGTTAAAAAAAACAATGAAAATGGAGGATTCAAAGATGATAAAGATAGCAAAGAAAGCACAAAGATCAGGGATGGCAGAGCAGATGAAAAAAGTAGAGACAGCAGAGAGAGTAAATGAATTAGAGATGGCAGAAAAAGCAAAGGGGCCAAAAAAAGCTAAAAAGATGAAGAAATTGAAGTAGAGGCAATAATATTAATATATTCAGTCATATCCATATTGTTCATGTTATCTTCACTAATGCTTATAAAAGGCTTGCCTGGTCTAAAGAATGGAATGCCAAAGCTTGGACTAAATGTTAATATTTTCCCATCCATTTCATTCACTGATGAACTCATGCTAGAGCCAAGGATACTGCTAGTTATATGGAGCTTGAAAAAAGCCAATGCTTGATTCTCAAGATTCTGGCCAGAATCTGCTATAGATGGTAATTGGTTGATTTTAGAATTCATTCTTCAAAAGCCATGTATATCTGGCCACCACTCAAACTCCACAATAATATCCTTTATTATTTTATATTAGCTTGCTATGCCAATAGTAATCTATACTCATCAATGATGTTTTTTCTTCAGCTGTCCTGCTATAGTTGCTTATATGATAGCCTTACACCTATTTAACCAAATTGCTTATTTATTTGTACATACTATTTTTACGGACTATATATGATTAGAATAAAATATGCAAATAAAAAGATACACTTACCTCTCCAAACACCATTTGATCCTACCTGCAAACAAGTCTAGCTGGACTTGCAAGCAGCTCTTGATGCTTTTATCTGCATTATTGGCAAAATTTGCTTTTGCAATCTTTGCATATCATATTTTTCTCAAGCATGATCCAACCTCCTTTTGACAATTACTCTCCTTTGCAGCTTGTGTGGAATTTGAGAATAGATAAAGCCAAATAGCTTCATTCTTCTTAAGCCAGTTGATTAAGCATGTAATGTAAGCAGCATAATGACCATCCTAGCAAATAAGAGGTACCTTAGTAGGAAGATTGCTTATGGTGAAACTTGATAGGAAAAGAGATTCAGAAGTGCTCCAAGAGATAGGTGAAGAGCAGACCCTTGACTGGCTATAATGCCAAAGCATTGGGCAATTAGAGGAGGTGTGTGACTCTGGTGCACTTGTTAAGTTCAACCTGCTGGATTTCTTTGAAGTGGAGGTCTAACCTTGCTGGACAACTTTTTCATTACCTCAGAAACTAGTTGGTTTGAGACTTCCTAATCTCAAACTGTATATAATATTTTTGTACATTAGGCCAAAAAAATTGGCATAGCAAAAACCTTGTGGGAATAACTTCGAAAGGCTGTTTTTAGCATATTTCAGGGTGTCTGAGTCCATTCCTGGTGTCAGTTTTACTCCAAAAACTCTTATTGTCGAGATATAATTTGTGATGACTTTAGCTGTCCGCAACTATATAACCAGCCCGGTAGATATTTTGGAAATATTTTTAAACGGGCGTGTAATCTACTGTATCCACAGGGTTACATTCATGTAACACAAACATCGCTTATTACTCGGATCACGTCACACTCATGACAAAGCTCCATCACTGCCATGCTATTGCCGACTGCGCGTACTCGTCACTCCTAGGTCACGTAGAAGCGCCGACAAATCTTGCTTCCAACCCAGTGTAAACGATGAAATTCAATTCACCGTTTCCCCAGACATTACCTAGAGAATGCCAGAAAGCTGCAAAGATATGTGCGTTTGGCCCCTTTGCCAAGTTTCAAAATTGCTGAGCGCCGCACAGTCTCTTCCTTCGTCAACAGTAAAAATAATGGCTTGGATGGCGTAAGTGGATTCCCCCTTACTCGGCTATTTTATATCTGATATCCATTATCGCATATCAGATCATACCGCGCAGCGTTCTCGAAAATGCCAAGGGATTTGCGATCTTCACTGTCTTCAAAGCTGGGTTCCTCTTTTCAGCACGTGGTGGTACCGGGGTTGTTATTGCAAAGCTTCCGAATGGATGTAAGTCTTGCGTTGAATATATACGCCACGACCTTACTTGGAATGCTCACTTTCTAGCTTGGTCGGCTCCCAGTGCAATTGGCTCCGCCGGCGTGGGTGTGGGCGGTCAGCTTGGTGCAGAGATGACAGATTTTTTGGTCGTTTTGAACTCGGCTGCTGTAAGATCGCTCTTTCGTTTGTCGAGGGCCATCGGCTCAAACCAACTCTGCAGGCTGTTGTAGGTTTGAAGCAAATGTTCAATACATATCGCTAATTTCCTTGTTAGAAATCGTTCATGTCAGCAGGGTCAATAACGTTGGGTGGTAACATGAGCGTCGCTCTGGGTCCTTTGGGCCGGAATGGCGAAGCTATTGGTTCATTGAATACCAGCGGAAAGGTCGCTGCAATGCAAGCCGTTTTCTGCCATGTACTTGGTTCTATTTTTCATCTTTTACAACAGGTACAGCTATTCAAAAACTCGGGGACTCTTTGGTGGCGTGTCCATTGAAGGATCCGTTATTGTCGAGCGGCAAGATGCTAATGCTCTCGCTTATGATCAGCATGTTACAGTCAAGATGCTCCTTAGCGGAGCCGTACCATGCCCGGACTGGGCCGAGCCTCTGGTTAATGCTTTGGAATCATGTACAAAAAGCCCTACAATTCGGAACTGGGTTGATGATCGGGCCGAAGGACAAGTTTTATATCCGTTTGGAAGTACGGATGAAACTGGCGCAACCAACTCGCCAAAGGCACGGCGATTTTCTTCCTTCCTGGGAAAGAAGAAGGACGCCGAATTTCCTCCGCCGCACTGGGGCACAAGGAGAAATTCAGGCTCTTACTTTTCTAAAGACTTTGATGAATACGACGCAGTCCCACGGGAAGATATTGACGGGCCATCTTCACGTTCTTCAGGTCTTCGTGATGATGAACTTGATTCAAAGCCTACACGGCAAAATAGCCATCGTCCATCGCGCAGTGTAGGAGCATCAGCACGAACTTCGTACACTCCCACGGAGTCTTATGATCCTGCATCTCCCTTCAACTCACTACCACCATTTCACACAGTCCATGCGACACTTTCGGACAAAAATCCTATACATTCACGTTCTATGAGTGCTTCTAAATTAGGGTATTCTGCAGAAAAAAAGAAGAGCGTGGGTTATTATGACAATCCATTTTCATCTTCACCGCCCCCAGAAGACGATCTGGAGTACCGTCATGATCTTGTCAAATCTTCTCCGCCGAGGTTTAAGACTAAACCCGAGCTGGAAAAACCACTTTCTCCCCTTGAAGGTGTTGCCCGTGCAATTGCTTTGTATGAGTTCAAAGCTATTGAGGTGGGTTGTCTAACTCTGTTTCTAAAATTATATCTCAGCCGACAACAGCCAGGCGACTTGTCGTTTTCAAGGGGAGACGTGATAATTGTCACACGGAAGAGTGACAGCACTGATGATTGGTGAGCCCATACAAAACATTTCATTTCTTGGACTTGTTCATAACGTAAAAATGCAGGTGGAAGGGTAAGCTAAATGGCAAAGAGGGTATATTTCCGGCAAATTTTGTAGAAATTGTCTAGGTCTCTGCATTCCGAGTACTGTATGATTTTCATTGGTATATGTGGTTTAATAAGTTTATATAAAGCTAATTGGGGGACGTACGAATAACCGATCGCCGGCTCGTGCCATCCCTCTCGAAATGGTGTCATCTCCTAGCGTGGACATCAGCAAAGGCGGGTTCCTATTACCGTAGACCTGTCCCGTCGTCTCGCCAGTATAGGTCTGATTTTCGCTCGTCTGTTCCCTCTCGCTCAGATTCATTCGCGCATCTGCTGTTATATTTTGTATTTGTAGCTTGTCAATTTGACTTCAAGTGGGCCCGTATTGTCGCGGCCCGTGTTCCGCCAACTACTTGTCTAAGTTAGCCAATAAGTTGGTGTATGCATCAGGAAACAGACTTGGAATGGGTAAACCATTATACTGCATGAGAGCCTTAGATAATCTATTTATATTGGATTATAGTTATTTTTTTGACATTATCATGTATATCTAGCTAGTATCATGGAGTATCTATTTGTTCCCAGTCCCCTGATGTGAATCTTGTTCTTCAAGAGGCCTGCCCTTATTATTTGTTTAATTTAATAGATTGATTTTCTCGATATTGTTGCATATAGTCTCTGAGGTTGTACCCCTCAATTTTTAAAAAAGTACACTGTATCTCTGCATAATCTTAGAATCATATTCACCCAGTTTTAACATAATAGTATTTAGAAGATCACTATGTATACATAGTGAGCAGTTGAATAAAGTTCAAAATATCTTCCATTTCCATCAGTGTTAGTTAAAGTCTCAATTCCAGAGACATCTTTATACAGAATTCCAGTACCGTACCATTGTTGACTGTCTCTTGTAATCACGTGGGAGCGGTTTGTTTTGGTGCATAACGTTGCGTCGCAGGCCCTGGTCAAGTACACTCATGCCGAAGGCGCGGCGGAAAAAATACTACGCTGTCCGTGTAGGGCGTCAAGGTACAAAGATATACGATACGTGGGAAGAGGTGAATTTGTGCCAATTTGTTTACTTCCTTGACATTACTCAAAGTCTAAAGTGTAGTGCCAATGTATGATGTGACTCTATTAAAAATGCACTTCTAGCTTGAGTGCCAACTGGCCTAGGTTTCTAGATGGCCAGGAGCTATATTTAAGAGCTTCACTTGCCAAGCCGATGCAGAGAAATGGGTATCCGTGCAACACCGATTTGAATGTAAGTTCGGGTGGACGCGGAATCGTGCCGCCGCGTTGGTCTGTATATGATTTCGCCTAACTCGCCCTTCAGGTGATCCATCCAACCCTAATACCTTACCGCATCATTTAGCACCACAAATTCAGAACCATCTTTCGGAGTCTCATGGCAAGCAAGATACGGTAGATTTACTTATGGTGCACGTTCCAAAAGCGCATTCCCCAACGATTACACTATCCGAGGAACAGAAGTCTATATTAGAAATGGTAAAAAGAAAAGAAAATGTTTTCTTTACTGGATCAGCAGGTAAAAAACATTAATTATTTTTACTCGAGCTGGAAGCTGAACTTTATGTAGGAACGGGAAAGTCTGTACTACTTCGTGCCATTATTGATGCTTGTGGAGGCAGAGGCAATCACCTTGCTATCACTGCGTCAACTGGGATAGCTTCCGTCAACATCGGTGGTACGACATTACACTCATGGGCCGGCATTGGTATTGGACAGGAAGATGTGAAGAAACTTGTAGGCAAATTTCGTGGCCAGCAGAAACTAAGGCATGTGCTTCATCGATGGCAAACTGTGGAGACTCTTATTTTGGATGAAAGTATGAGAACACTAGGAACATCTGTTGCTTGCTAACAAATTTCTTTCTAGTATCTATGATTGACGGTGCCCTTTTTGATAAGCTTGTGATTATTTGTTCGAAACTCAGTATATGGGTGCTTATATGAGTCAAGGAGTGTATCGCTAAAGAACTTAGGGGTAACGATAAGCCATTTGGTGGAATACAGGTCATGTACATCCTCTCGGTCACCTCTCAATAGTACTCATGTTCTCCTCAGCTTGTTCTTTCTGGGGACTTTTGCCAGCTGCCTCCGGTTCCGGAGAAGGACAAAAGTGGCAACCTTAAATCGAGTTTTGTTTTCGAGGCAGATAGTTGGGATCGCTGTATCAAGTGTCCTGTCGTGTTAACAAAAGTTTTTCGGCAGAAAGAGAAAGGTATTTTCATTTTGGTCTGAAATTGATGAATCTAATTGGCAGATTTCGTGGAAATGTTGAACAACATGCGCCTCGGGAAAGTTGATGACCGAACCATTGAAACTTTTCAAAGTCTTTGCAGGCCACTGTATTATGAAGATGGAATCGGCCCAACTCAATTGTATTGGTATATTTGGATCTCTTTAATCACAAGTTGACACCCGGTTACAGGTACCCGACTAGAGCTGAAGTTGACTCTGCCAACGAGTCAAGACTTCGTGCGCTTCCTGGCGACACGATCCAATACAGTGCGGTTGATTCTCCGGGATGTTCAAGTGGTGTCCGAGTATCTGAACAACAAATGATCAAACTACTAGGTCGCCTTGTTGCTCCACAGACTATTCAACTGAAGGTTCGTTTGGTCGTCTCATTTAAGTGGTGTATCTCCTCGTTATGGAATAGGTTGGCGCACAAGTCATGTTGATCAAGGTATCATACACCTCTAGTCTCTTTTTTTGGACTGAACTTGACCTACCTAGAACATGGTTCAGGGAGAGTTGGTAAACGGTTCTGTTGGGCAAGTCGTCGGATTTTCCACTCCTCGGGAAGCGAAGCAGAATAGGACGGACCTTGGTATAGAAGAGGTATTGCGTTGCTCGGAGCCCGATCTGCGACAAACACTTGCAAAATATGAAGACGTGCTTAGAAGATGTGAAGACTCGAAATGGCCCGTCGTTCGATTCACAACTGGGAAATCACTACTCTGCATACCAACGGATTTCACAGTGGACAATGCTTACGGAGAAATGGAAGCTAGACGTAGACAGGTCAGCTGTGATTATATCAGGTTGAATATTCATTGAGGGTACCTTTAAGGTCCCCCTGATTCTCGCTTATGCGCTGAGTGTTCATAAGTCTCAGGGACAGACACTCGAACGTGTAAAAGTGGACTTGAGTCGTACTTTTGAGCATGGACAAGGTCAGTGATGTTGTT
Source organism: Austroboletus rostrupii (assembly GCA_038089255.1). Taxonomy (NCBI): domain Eukaryota; kingdom Fungi; phylum Basidiomycota; class Agaricomycetes; order Boletales; family Boletaceae; genus Austroboletus; species Austroboletus rostrupii. The sequence goes on along the minus strand of JBBPKM010000759.1, from coordinate 4,729 downwards.
CCGACTTTTTGGCAACTTATTGACGCTAGTAACCCAGCATATGTTGCTCTTTCTCGAGCGACGAGTATGAAAACCCTGGAAGTTCTCAATTTTGATCCGAGCAAGTAAGTGGATTGAATTAATCGGTTGTGCAGTATGCAACACTGAACAATGTACAGAATAATGGTTCATCCTCGAATTTTGGCCTGGTATAGTGACCTTGAACAAAGGACGGGCCGAAGGGGAGAGGGTTGGATTGAGATTGACGACGACGACGACGAGGGTTACTGGGACCAATGTGACTTTTAAGCTGGCAGCAAATGAAAATGAAAACTAGTGTACAATGTACTCATAGCGTGCGACTTGTTCACATGCATATTTTAAGAACGAAGCATTTACCAGCGAGGTTCCTCACTGTCCTTCTCCAGCCATGAATCACACTCGCCGATATTATGCTGTGCGGATTGGACGTCAAGGTCCACGGTTATACGACACATATGCCGAGGTCAGTCAATCGCTGGCACCGAAAATTACATCCGGGAATTGTTAGTACCGACTCAGGATCATTTTAGTTCGCTGCCGCAGTGGGTGTTATTCTGCAAGTCGTGCTCCAAATAGGTCTCAAGCTATGTTGTTCAGACCCATGGATTCAGTGGTTCCAGCGGTAAAGGGTTCGACAACCTCCACGAGGCCCAAGAATGGTTGAACATGTATCAGTTTGGTCTATTTCCCCGAATGGGAGCAATCCAAACGAGTGAGCATTTGAACCTCAGAGCTGCGTTTTTCATATCGTATTGCCAGACATTAATGTCAATGTCAACGTGTCCCACCCGAGTCATGCAACAAACGTCGATGCAAGAACCTCAACTACGGCATTTACTGGTGCTTCCAAGGATGTTTCTCCAGAGATTTCAGTGGAGGGAATAAAGGTTCCTCCTCCCGCCCCCAGCCCTCCTGTCGAACTCTCAGACCAACAAAACGACATTCTCAAGTTGGTCAGGTCGGGCCGAAACATTTTCTTTACTGGACCGGCTGGTAATGCCACTTTTGAGAGTTGTATATGAGGATAAGCGTATTCACCATTGTCCACAGGCACGGGGAAGTCTGTTTTACTCCGAGCTATAATCAATGATCTGCGAATGACATATGGTCCTGGTGACGCGGTTGCAATCACCGCTCCTACTGGGATTGCCGGTTTGAACATTGGTGGGCGGACACTCCATTCTTGGGCAGGCATTGGGATTGGCAAAGAGCCCTGGGAAGACCTGAAAAATGGTTTGAGCCTCAAGACAACCATGCGATGGCAGAAAGCCCGGGTGCTGATAATCGATGAAGGTTAACCTATATCTTGTGCGTATACAAGACTTGTATAACTAACTCGCGCTAGTGTCAATGTTGGATGGACGTCTGTTCGATAAGTTGGTAGGTTTTTGAACGCCCCAAACAATTCTACCATAAACCAATGCGCAAGATGTAGGAGGCCATTGCACGCTCCATCAGAGTGAACAATCGTCCATTTGGAGGCATTCAGGCAAGTTCGATAGCCTCGTCACTTAGAAAACAGTAAACTTGATGACCCCTTCAGCTTATTACTTCAGGCGACTTCTTCCAGTTGCCTCCCGTACCAGATCAAGACTCAACAAGCAAAATTGAAGCTACATTTGCATTCCAAGCTAGGAGGTGGCACGACTGCATAGACCATAAAGTACAACTTACCAAGGTTTTTCGACAGAGAGATGATAGTATGTCGTCGTTTTTTCTCCTTTTCACGATTTTGACACTGTATGTAGAGTTCATCGAAATACTCTCTTCAATGCGAATGGGCGTCCTCAAAGACTGGCATATAGAAGAACTCCGGAAACTTTCTCGTGAGATACATTATAATGATGGTATCAATCCAACACAGCTGTATGTCACTGCAATCAAATGCAAAGTTCTTGAATTTTATTTTTGTATGTTTAGGTATCCACTCAATTTTCAAGTGGATCGACATAACCTTGAGTGTCTCAATAAACTACCTGGTGAAACGATATGTTATGAAGCAATGGACGCGCGGGGACACGACATGTATGGAATGCGTCTTACAGTCTTACAAGCGGAGAAGTTGCTCGAAAGGCACATATGCCCCAGAAAAGTCCCGTTGAAAGTAGGAGCTCAGGTAATGTTACTTCGCGTATGTTCCGTCTTGTCATATGCTATACATCTTACTTATGTGGACCTAGAACATGCTACAGGGGAAGCTCGTGAACGGGTCGCTAGGTAAAGTCATCGAATTTATCAGTACGCATGACGCACAAGGACGTTACATCGAGATTGCCGATCTGGGACGAAAGGAGGGTGAAGTACCTGTGACTGTGAATCCACCAGATGCCAACGAAGCCGAGAGTGGCCTTATTGCACTCGATCAGAATGTATTTCGGAAGGAACAACCATGGCCTCTTGTCAAGTTCTCTGATGGCAGTGTACTCTTGTGTTCACCAATAGAATTTACGGTCGGGGGTCTGAAAGGAAATGTTGAGGCTCGGCGACTTCAAATTCCACTTTCCCTCTCTTGGGCAATGTCCATACACAAATCGCAAGGACAGACGCTCAGCCGGGTCAAGGTAGACTTGGCTTATATATTTGAAAAGGGCCAAGGTAAAGTGCTTAGCACCCAACGACTCTGTTATTGTCCATCACTTATCAATGTCTGGCGGATGCAGCATATGTTGCCATCTCGCGCGCTACTGATATGGAGGGGCTGGAGATCGTCAATTTTGATCCAGCAAAGTAAGTCGATGGTAGTCTTTGCTTTTGCTACTCTTGTTCACTTGATCCACCCAAGGGTTACAGCCCACCCAGACGTCACCGCATGGCAGAGACAGTGGGAGAGGGAAAGGGACAAATACCAAGAACTTGAAGAAGAAATGGACAGTGAATGGGCCGTGTCGCAATGGCACGAGTCGTTCTCCGAGTAGGTACTTTGCGGATCTCGAGATATCTCATCTATTGGCGGATATTGACTTTATTATTACGTGTTCCCTCCTCTTGGAAGGTCACCGCGGACACAGGACTGAGGTATGTTTTCGGATCATAAATGTTCTTCTTTTCTTGGGCAGTTCAATGATACAGGCCGTCTTTGGAATTAACTTAGAGGCGTCTGATCTGTTTTGCGTATGGACTGGGGGTGCCTACTAATGTTAGAACGGGTCGTGCGGTTTTTGTAGAATGGCCAACACATGGCAAATAGCAGCAACCAAAGCGATCAGCAACTTGAACCATACGGAGTTGCTCTGCAAACTATACCATGCTTGGATCAGCGCGAAAAGCTGGAAGTCTCAAGCTGCCCAGACATGGCAAAGATTCAGAATGCTCTAAGTAATCTCGACGAGGATCCAACGAGGATGCAGAGCACCCGGCCAGCAAACACGGACTCATGAGGAGTAGCATCAGTGTGCACAAGGGAACCCCATCAATGGTTGGTGCAAGAATTAGGGGACAACGCGAGCCCAAAATGTGGTGGCAGGAGTCATCTGGATCTGAGGACCCTTTTTTTTTTTTGCTTCCTTCAAGATTCTCGCCGGATAATCTGTGCGATTCAGATCAACCCTAGAGCAAACTTGTGGGTGTGGGATGATGGTGTCAGCCGTCTTACAATGTGAATGTGGAAGAAGTTGACTTTGATCGATCTTGGATAGGGTATGGGGTCACGATACCAGCCTTAGCGCTAGGGTGCAGCCTGGGCAACAATGGAACACCACTTCGCCTGCAGTTTCTGAGACGTCTGATTTTCAATTCACAGTCGCCGGCGTTTGAACTAACATCATCAGCGTGTTGGGAGTTGGGCGTTTCGTCGACGCCCCCGCCGACGACAGTTTTGATCAATCTTGCTAGAGCGCTTTTCTGTTCTGGACGTGACGCTCGGACGCTGGACCGTCGACGTCGAGTCCAGGCCAACTTCAACGCGCGGTTCTTGATCGAACTCGATCACGGCGTCCTCCTGAGACACGCCACGCCACGCGTCGCGTCGATCTCAGATCGAATCGCACTGTACAGGCGCACTCAGCGGCACTGCACGGCACTCGGTGCTATCCGGCTCACGAATATGACCAGGAGGGATAACCCCGTTGCCCACATCATCGGTAGTGAGCCCATACATACATCAAACACCCATCTCCGAAGTGGCTATTCCACCATAGCCGCTCTCTGCACCCATGCACAGCACGTTCCAATTTCTCAGCCCCAGTCACATGGCAATCCGACGGTGACATTGCATTTTCGCTACCTTTGCTGCGGACGCGTCATATCACTAATCATGTATAGCCTATCTCTAGACACGATAGTGCGACAAAGTTTCAGAATGTCCGTGTATCCAGTGAAATGTATGTAGAATTCCGGTCCCAAAGAATGCTAATGAAATATTAAATTCCAAAGATCACGAGGATCCTCTACTGAGATGTGGCGGTTGTTAGGTATGGAGATGTTAATTAAATAGGAAAAAAAAGTGCGTATGCGTCGTAAAATGAGGTGCAAGTATGTGAGACGTGGACGTGATTCAAGCTACTTCTTGCTCAGCGCCTGCAATTGAACGTATTCGTAGTAATCTCCACGCAGAGATAGGAGCTCATCGTGTGTGCCAGCCTCGCTGACGTGTCCTTCTTTGATAAAGTAGCTATGAGAAGACACTGTCAGATAGTGGAACGCAATCGGAAAGACAAGCAAACTCACATGCAGTCAGCATTTTGAATGGTCGACAGACGATGAGCAATGG
>JBBPKM010000758.1:0-12117 GCA_038089255.1 Austroboletus rostrupii | reverse complement strand
AGAAAAAGATGAGACGGATGAGAAGATACGGGAAATTGAGACAGAAAAAAAAAAAAAAAAACTAAAACCAGGAACTACGGAGAAACGATGAGCACTTCAAAAACGAGACTGAAGATAGCAATAAGAGAGATATTAGGATACTAGTCCAGTGATGAGTGGACTGAAAATCCGAGAAAGAAATCGAGAGAGAAATCTATATGAATGCGGGGTATCAAGCTGCATTGGAACCTGATGAACGGGAGCGGGCTGTTGCGTATGGATAATTCACCGTTTTGCCGGTGGGAGGGCTGTACGCAATATCGGGATTGGGCATCCATCGTTCATGGATCACTTCTCTATCCGATTCATCAGAATAGGAGCGGTGAATTTTTTGGGGCGAGGTAGTGAATATGGACCGCGGTTTGGAAGGTGGCACAGGTGAGGTGGGGCGGAGGCTGGAGGAGCGAAGGGGTGTCTCGTGACGGACAGCGGGCGTCATCGTCCGTGCGGGTGTAACCGGTCTGGAGCTAGGAGAAACAGAAGCACTGCGCATGTGTTGAGAAGTAAAGCGGGATACTGGGGTAGGAGTGGAAGGGGGCATAGGGGGCATAGGAGGAGTAGAAACACCATATACGGAGGCACCAGAGGACGAGACGGACTGACGACGGGTCTCGCTGGCCATCATGGGGGCAGCCGAAGACGAGCGAGTAGGAGATACCGAGCGCGTGGCAGACTTCAGTGTCATGCGACTAATCTCTGCACGGAGAGATTGGCATTCTTGTACTTTTTGGGTATAAAGGGTTTGCTATGAGTCACGTTAGAAGAAAAAAAAGTTGGCGGATTTGTCAAGTATTTACCTGTCTAAGGGAAAGGTCAGACCGAGGAACGGAGTCATAGAACAGGGACATACTGTTTAAGCTCAGCTTCCAACTTTGAGACGGTTAGTTCCATGTCGTCCAGCTTCCCTTTGAGAGTGGCCTCGACGGACTTGGCCATTTTAGTTACTTCGGAATGAGCAAAGTGATTGACGAGAATAGCTCTGAGCAGCGCAGCACTCAGAGTAAGAGAAGAAACCTAAGCATGAGTCAGAAAAAAAAAAAAAAAGTCCGCAGCTGGGCAAAGGGCAAACCTGATCATCTTGCTTTTCGTCATGCGTCAGCCACTCTTGGAGCTCTTTGTGGAGAGTGGAGACCTCTTCTACGGAACATTTTTTCGCGGCCACAGCCGCCACCTTGTCCTCCAGACGACGAGCCTCTGCGCGTGTGCGAGAGAAAGTGGGCTCGACGATGGGGAAGCGAGGTGCCTGCTGGGAGGAATAATCTAGAGCCTCGTGCATGCCACCCCGCCGCCGAGGGGTGGCATATCCGCTGGCAGAAAAGTCGATGCGGATGAGACGGACATCGTCACTGGTGAAGTGTTCGCGGCAAAAAGGACAGACGGGCTTGAGGCGTGGCAGCGTCTTTTCTACGATCTTGTGGCAGCAAGATGAACATAGGACATGGCCTAAAAGGAGTAAGAAAAAAAAAATGAGGGCCGAGGATGGGGCGGGACGTACCGCAGGGAATGGAGTGGGGGATGCACTGCGGGCCGTACTCTTCTGCGCACACGTCGCAGACCGAACCAGGACTGAGCGTCAGCATGAGGGTCAAGCCGATGAAACCCTTGCCAGGTTTGCTAGAAGGAAATGTTTGACAAGGGATATCGCTCGACGAGGTGGTAGAGGATATAAAGCATGAGACAGAAAATTCGGTGGCTTGCCAAACTTTAATCACAGTTGGGATGGACCAAACAAACGGCACTGCATTTCTGCACAGTATTACAAACGCCGAATACACATCAAATTCCATCGCCGGCAATTACAGATCCCAGATATATTTTATTTTCCTGAAACCTAGACTAGGGTTAGGGCTGAGGGCACCCGCTTGTGCGCACAGCCCGTCGCTGCGGCCCACCGCCCCCGCCGCCGAAGTGCGCATGCCGCGTGTGTTCGTGTGCGGGACGTCCCACGGCCTGTCTCGCATTTGTTGGCACCCCCCAAACAAAATAATAAAATCGTATCGATCCGGCCCGGTCTGGGTCCGTTCCAGGGGTGCCTGTCACATGCCACCCATCCGTTCTTCTGCGGGCGAAACGAGCAGGATGGCCTCGCAGGCCCTGGCTTTGCTTATCGGCGGTGGGCTGTACGCGAACGGTCGTCCGTTGGCCTCGCGGCTTCGACGATCCCACTTTATCTCTGCCCGAGGGATCGTCTCGTTACGACACTCGTCCATAGATCACATCCACCTGGGCGATTCTCACACCCATCCTAGTGCCACCCGTCGCGGGATTCAGCCTCTCGCGCTCCCATGGGACTGCACGGCACACACGAGGCTCCTGCACCGTGCCTCATGGGCACGTAAACCTAGTCAACAAACTTTGCACCAACGCTTCCCCGCAACACGTTTATTTCATTTACGGCCTATCTGCATCTCCCCTTTGATCCTGCAATAGAACACACGTCCACGGATATCATCCATTGATTCCTTCGTCCATTCGAATGCACCCCCGATTCGCGAAAAGAAACAATGACTCCTTCCGATGGCACGTAATCGCGCCACTGATATGATCAAGATGCCTCTCGCACCCCACACCAGTAGCACTATGTGCTCCGCACGATATTCTCGATCTCCAGCTGCACGCGCACGCACGCCGCTTTGCCTTCAGGGGTCGGCCCTCCCAGCGGAACCTCACTTCTACCCCCAATTCCTACCGTCGCTGCCTCGTACAACAGTTCCAGCAGCTTGATCCACTGCTTCCCCCAAATATGTTTAGCCTCCATTCCACCCACATCCAACGCGGCTGTCGAAACCGATCAGCTAGGAGTCTATTGATCCCAATTATATACCTACCATATAAGAGCTGCGCGGCCACCGCGGTGGACAGTAGCCGTTCGTCGTTCATCATCCTCGTGAAGTATATCCAATACCTGGGCAGCTGGAACATCGCGTCCAGCGGTTTCGATACTGGCACAGTCAGGACCAAAAAATAGACTCGCATCATGCCGGCGATGCGAGTCACATAGTCGTTCGTCGACTCTGCCTCACCCTGACTTATTCGGTATCCCATGGCTTTTGCACGTGTTGCCTCCTCCCATTGTACGTTATCAACATCGGTGGACGAGATCGTACTCGGCACTGGCCAGCCACCGGATCGTTGGACAAGCTTCGCGAAGAAGATATCGGAAAAATTGGCTAGTCTCTCTAAAAGGTTTGCGGTCACGAATGCCAGTGGAATGGCGCTCTTCTTCTCCGCTGTCACCTCTGTCTCCGCTTGGAGTAAGATCGCCTTTGCCAAGGAGGATAACGAGGCGAGATATAAAGGAGTAGACATGCTCTGCTGTGGATGGACTAGCTGGAAAATGTCATTTGTCTGGCGAGTTTCGTAAGATGCATGCTGCAAACGCAAAAAAAGCCTCACTATCCGCGAGATGGTCGCCAAGTCCTGCGTAAGCTGGCCAATCTTTTGCGTGATTTGTCTTCGCGCAGCATTCCATTGCGGCTTTAAACCCTTGTCTTCCTTGACGGTCTTCATTGGTCCGGCTTTAAGGTTCTATGAGATGGCCCCTTAGTTCCCGCAATAAATGTCCGTCGAGGATGCTACTTACCTTGAGCGTATGCCGGCCATGAATCCAATCTTCCTCGGGCAGAGTCAAGCCTAGCGCGCGTCGCCTCTTTTGTACCGCCACGAGTGATGCACGTTTTTCTTGTTCAGCCTCATCTTTGGCGCGTTGTGCAGCTTCCTCTGCCTCTTGCCGCTTCTGCCTCTGTTCTTCCTCTTGCCGCTTTTTCTCCTCCTCGGCCAGTCGCTTCTCTTCTTCGAGTCTACGACGACGCTCCTCCTCCTCCTGTTTTTTGCGCTCTGCTTCGAGTTTTTTTCGATGGTTTTCTTCCTCTATGCGTATGACGCGCTCGATGCGCTCATGCTGTACCCTGTCCTGCTCGCCCCAGTGTGACCGGAGTCGATTGTATTCCGTCTGTTGGTTTAGCTTGAGTGCAGACAAGAGCCGGTGCACTTCGGTGAGCTGCTGCTCATGCCTGACCGCGAGCATCTGCAAATCCTGGTCCCGCCGCTTCGCACACTCTTCGTGCGTCTCGAGCATCATATCCTGCTGTGCTTTGCACGCGGTGCGCTGTGTTACGTCAGACCAAGAGTGGCGTGCTAGGCAAACAAGAACGGACCCAAGCGTCCTTGAGCGTTTTCTTCTCCCATTCTTCATAGGGGTCATGATGGCGCGTCCGGAGACGTATAGCAGCCACCGTGTCCTCGATCTGTCTTCGATCTGAGGGACTGCGTGGTTCGCGCCTTGTGCTGCCATCGTAAGAGACACGCGGACACGTATGAGGCGACGTACCGAGTGGGTAGTTCGCCGTCCGAGTCGTAAGAGACGGGGTCGGTGCAGGGCTGGGTGGGTGCACATTCGGCGTCACTCACGGGTTCGTCTGGTTCGCTCTCCGAGTCGGAGGGAATGCCGAAGCCTGACGTGCGTCGTGCGGTGCTGCTGTGTGTCAGCGAGGGGCTCATGAACGCAGAAAGAGGGGCTCACCGACGTACTGGGGACGGTGACGGTGACCTCGGGAGACCGTAGCGCATCGTCGTAATCGTTGGCTGTAGTATGTACTTATTTCTCAAGGGGTTGCACTAAGGAGCGTGTTTCGTTATTTGTGCGTATTTTGTTTGCAGCAAGTCCATTGTCCTGGTCCAGGCCTTGCTCAGCTTCATCATCGATGTTTCACGTAACTTGCTCCGTACTTATAACTACGTGCATAACGATGAAACAGTAACAACTTCATGGTCAACTTTACCATCCTTGCGGGTGGTGCATCGGCCTTCGTCGCGTCCTATGTGTTCGACGCCGACAAGCACACGCTGACCTACCTTGGCCAAACACCCACCGCAGACCATCCTTCGTGGATCAGCTTGCACCCGACAAACGACAGTATCTTATAGTACGTCCTGTCAGGCGTCCCACGGGCTTCAGCTGACCTGCTTGTTTAGCGTGACCAACGAAAATACCAATGGATCCGTGCAGTCGTTTATGGTGGGTCCCCGGGGTGCACTCACGCTGGTTGACACGGTCAGTTCTGCGGGAGCCGGCCCTGCTTATTGTGCTCTACTGGCCACGGGCCAGGTCGGCGTTGCCAACGTAGGTGTTTTCATGGCGACGAAATCATTCCGATTGACCCGCGTGTAGTACGGTTCTGGCTCGGTCAGTTTCATTCCTACAGAGTACGATGGCTTGCATTTCTCTGGCGAGAACGATGTCTGGAGGTTTCCCGTTCCCACGACCGGTACTCAGGGTACCTCTGAGCCTCACATGATCTACCAATATGGTCGTGAGGTGTTGGTTCCCGACAAGGTCAGCAAGCTCCATAGCGAATCACTCCTGTTTCTCAATCTACTTGCAGGGGAGTGACAAGATCTGGCGATTCGGCCAGATCGATGGTCAACCCAACACTTTTGTTGTTCACGGCGACATCCAACAACCGATCGGAAGTGGTCCTCGGCACATTCGTATCAAAGGTACGTTCCCCTTTTTACTTTCCGTTCGTGTCTTCACCTTGCTCTAGATGATGAGTTATACACTCTGCACGAGCTATCGAGCACCTTAACTCTCCAAAAGGTCCCTCCTTATCCCAACGGGACAACTCCTATACTCTCTAATGTGACCATCGTTCCGCCGGATCCACCCGCAGGGGCCCTCTTTGCTGCTGCCGAAATCCTCATACCCGACCCTACGGAAATGTATCCTATTTCGTATATTTATGTTTCGAATCGGAATGTGGGCGTGCAAGATCCACGTGGGGACACCATCGCCATCTTTGAAAATGTCGATGATCAGCTCGTGTTGCGCAACCAGGTCTATACCGGTCTCAATGAGATTCGTGGTATGTTATCTGGCGAGAGAGCAGGTGCCAGCGGCGAGACATACATTGTTGCTGCTGGCGTCTCTGGTACCGCTGGCGTAAAGGTGTTTGAAAGGACAGAATGGGGTGCAAACTTGAAAGAGGTCGCGGTGGACATGACCATCCCCGCGCGATCAAGCTTTGTCTGGTTGCGTTGATACCAAGTCGTAGGCTCTATGTCTATGATCTACCTTGCCATATGAAGGTGTGCCTCGTGCAACACCTTGCGCGTTCGATACATTGGCACGCGTGTTGCTTCGTTATTCAGTACTGATCTGAAAACCGGTTAAAGAGCGCCATCTGCTCTTCCTTGCTCAATCCCATGCGTCCTCGCCAGTGAGAAGGACACACGGGTATCTCCTCGGCATGCATGGGCCTAACAGGCCGTGCCAATATCGCATCCAATATCCCTGCGACATTCTCGGGTTTCACATTACCGAGCCTGTCGTCCCATCACAGATTAGCCAAAAGTAAATTGAAAACTCAATCACACATTTGAATGGTCAGAAGCACGTACCATTCGCCATGAGGATAAACCAACACGTTTCCGGCAAACCTACCGGTCCGTCAAAACGACGACGATTGATCGAGAGCACGCTGGGACTCACTGGTGCCCACCCACGTGCGCGACCTCGGCGAGTTCCCAGCGGACGTGGGTGCCCGGCTCAGCGTGTCGGCGTTCTAGTTCAGCGCGAATCGTACGTGCAACGGCGCCGCCTGTTTCGCCACAGCGGCAATCGCGCGCGCCGTGTGTGCACACGTAGAGATGGATCCTGTCGCTCGCATCGGCGTCGGTGCGCGACGAGGGCTCGGTGTGCGTGCGCAGCGTCTCGGCAACATCGTCCACGTTGGCAAGGGAGACTGCTTCGATCTCGAGCTTCCCCCGTCTCGAGAACGCCGTCAGGCGGTGCGTCTCTGCTTCGCGCTCCGTGGGATCCGACGCGGACCACGCAAAGTTGACTGCGCCGCCCCAGGGCGCGACGGCGCTCAGGAGCCGACGCTGCACGGGCGTGGCATACTTGGCGGGGTATGCACTCGGGGGTTGGGCGGTGTGCAAAAAGACGTAGCAGCGGTGGGCAGGGGTCGTGCCGGCGAGCTCGGGCGTGGTGGATGTGTGGTGGAGGCGGAGGCGGAGGTCGGGGACGCTGGGACGGAGCGCGGGGCTGAGGCAGAAGCGAAGGCGAGACATGCTGCGGATCGCGGGTCGGACGCGGGCGGGGAAGAGCCACGGAAGGCAGGCGGTGCCGCATCTCCGCCGGTTTAACTACATACCATCGTGGATAAAATCTCAGAGGCCATGTTCTATGCCAAAGCCAACTTCGCTCGCCAACCCTGCTGCGACGCCTCGAGGCACCAGGGAGCCAAACACCAACTCGAGCGTAGTACTATGCGACGCAAGGCAAATAACCTAATTCAATAACCAGAGCTTATTACAAACACGCGGGGGTCCTTCTCGTCCGCTCTGGATCGCATCAACTGCCCCTGTTGAAAAGCACAGCTCCCACCATTTGGGTCCTCCTTCTAGTCCCTTCTCGTCTGTCGTTTCTCAACTCTTCGACCACTTTGGGCTGGCGCAACGGCCATCGGCATCGCCTGGGACCGTTTAGCCATGACTAATCGGCCGGCATCCAATGGAACCTTTGTGGCGTGTGGAGCAATGCCGGGCGCGAATATCATCACCCACTTCGCTTTCCGTGGCACTACGGGCAGTTCCATGGCCATGTATCGCGGGGACCTGGCTACCACGCCAGATTCACGCTGCTGCTAACTCTCGAGTCGGTTAGTCCGCGGGGAACGATGCTTCACGCAGAACATCAACCATTCCTGATGCACAGATGCACCTCTTTATCTCCTTATGGCTTATTGATAATCGTCAAAAAAGCCTTCTAGCACCGTGCAAAAGAGTGTGCCGATCGCCTCGCAGCGACGTCTGCAACTTTGTGGGTCATCTCTGGAATGCGATAGGACTCTTTGTGCGTACTCGCCATTCGTGTCCATCGCGCATCAGGCGCCATCATATCATTATTTCACGAACTTGAAATGCAAGGGGCCACAAGGAATCTTCTCACCAAGAACAATGCAGAGATCTTAACACAGTTGGCACTGTCCGTCAAATCTGACCACTATCTCCCAGCACACATCAAATCGAGCACACACCTCAGCCGGCCGACGCATCTGAGGTCCTCGCATGGGTCAAGTTTCTGCCACTAGCCAGCGAGTACGATCGCGCCACTCGGAAATGCTTGCAGTTCGTCCTCTACTTTCATGTGATCGGGTCACGGTTCCAAACAGAGTATTCCGCAGCTTCGAAAGTTCAGATGCAACATTCGGGAAAACATAATCGGCAAACGGGTAGGTAACATGGCTTCTGAGCTTTGAGCGGACAATAACCTTATTTATGTAAAGGGAAAAAAAAATGTCAAGCGATGTGTGGGCTCACACGCCCTGTCAGATCAACCAAAACGAATACTTTTTGGTTTTTAACGGGGTTGCTAAGCAGCGGGCCATTAGCCGACCTCGAGGCCCAAAATTCAACCTTGATTTCTCAGCGAGTTCTCTGAAAAAAAAAGGACATTGCTATCGCACGTAGCGGGTTCACTATCACATCTTCTTTTCAGACTCGAGCGTTTCTTATTATGCTCGCGGATCGGATCGATAAGAGGCATCTAGAGAGATGGCACGCGAAATGAAGACAACGATAACGATCTCTCGGTGCTTGCTCGTCTGCTGTTACGTTTTTTTTTTTTCATATCACCTCTGCTAGGGTTCTGATCTGTGGCAGGAAAGAGAGTTGATTTTGACATAGATGGCCAAGGTTATGGAGAGAAAGGAACGAAGCCCGTCCCAATATGACCATTGACCCTTTTTCATGATCGAGATGATACTTTACTTTACCGGTGGTCGGTCTGGACTATAAGATAGGGGATCTCGACAAGCACAGAAACAGAAACTGTAATCTGCTCATTCAAAAGGGGAAAAGGGGGGGCACCGATATGTTCGCGTGATCATCAAATGGGGCTCCCGGATCTCGTCGCAATCGTCGTTCTATGATGGTGTTCGTCGTGGGCATTTCCCAAGGTCACGATAATGCGAATCAGTGACTGGTGAAGAGCATCTATCGGGTTGTCAGCGTGTCCGGCGCTGCAAGGCACCGGACTGGGTTCACCCTTGTCGAATTCGATCCGAGATGCTGATGCATAAAGCATTACATACAATATTTTGGTAGTGCACGACCTGCATGCTTTATCGTACACGAACCCGAGCGAGCAAGCGCGGCCACCTCATGCTCGTCTATTCCAAACAGCCATGTTGCCTAGTCAACACACCAACCGATCTTCCCTTTCTTTTGCGTCCCGAAGCGTCCAATCCGCATCGACCGTATCGTGCAGCGGGATCTCTTTCATAAACGACGATGACACGAGTCCCACACTACAAATGGCAGCCAGGACTCGCCACAAGACAGCGAGGCTGCTCGCGAACGCGACCTGGACTTCCGTTCGCATCTCCACAGAAAGCGTAGAGAGTCGCGGAATGAGCGAGTACGTTATCGCCGTCCGCCGTGGAAGGGACGCAAGAATCGACAAAGGGAGTCTTCTTGCGAGCTCGTGCTGGAGGACGTTGGCCCCGATCGTGATACCCCATATCTAGAGATGAGATCGGGGGACGGCCTTGTGCGAGAATGAAATAGGCTGTACTCACGCATCCGAACGCACGAAGGAACCACATGAAGGCGATTGCAGGTGCATTCAGCGTCACTGGGAGAGGCGCTTGGATGGGGTATACGGGCGTCGCTTGTAACACTCTACCTTGGGATCAGAAACATTTGCATGTATCAGATGGAAAGCACGACGCACCCTATACCACAGCCAAGAAGCATTAAGTACCCGATGGACTTGGTCAGTGCGTCCGTCGCAACGATCGTGCTCATCAAACCGAGTGATAAAATGGTGATGATCCAGCCAATCCACACTGGAATCCGATACCGTCGAGTGACTCGAACAGATAACCCACTCGCTATGGCAGTGATGGCGAGCGACGAGAACGCGAGCGAGTAAACACCCGATGATATCGGGGATGCGCCCTTACAAACTTCGAAGTAGACGGGAAAGTAATCTGCAAAGTATTGTCGAAAGAGGAAATAGAGTCTTTCAGAAAGGGACTTACAAACGACCGCCAATGAGGTTAGAGTGGGGAAGAACGACTGTGTGTATCTGAAGTACATGAGCGGTTCTGAGAAGAGTTGGTCAAGGCTTTTGCCTACCCACTGATACCGGTCAAATTTGTCATCACGGAGAGTAGAAACTGATGCGGATAAGATAAAACGAAACTCGAGTGAAGTGCATGGCTTTGCACGTACGAGTGGATACTCTGCAAGCGTAGCTTCGTACGCCATAAGGATCCCTACACCAGAGAAGCCAAGAATCAACGGAATAAGGATTGTGGCTGAATCCCAGGACGAGGTGATGCCACCCCACGTCAGCGCAAACGTATACGAAACCGTGCTGGAGACAATGAGGAAATTACCCCTGTCGGTGAAAAAAAAAAGAATGTAAGTGGGATGTCATTCGGAAAGCCCATACAATTGGATCCTACATCCAGTCCATTCGCATGAACTTTTCTTGTAAACTACCCGATGGAAGAGGTAGATCCATGAAAAAGACCAAGGGCACACACGCGGTGAACAGGACGGGGAGATTCAGGTCTTCGAAAAGCACACCATATCAGCATATCCAATCTGGAAGCGTAGAGCGGCGTCGCTCACAGAAAAGCCAACGCCACTGTCCCAGCTCCGCGAGGTTGCCTCCAATAATAGGACCAGCTGCAGCAGCAAAACACCAGGAGCAAGAAGTCTAGGAATCGACACCATTTCGATTAGCGAGTCATTCCCATGAAGGTCATTCAAAAAATGGACTGGTTGCCGAGACAAGTGAACTAGAAACATAAGTGGCTAAATCAAACCTCCTGTTTACCGGGAATAGCCACCAAGAATCCGAGTTGTAAACTCTGTTGCGGAGTACAAATCGAATACAGGTTGGCCTCGTCGTGCGCACTGACCGTACCCCCCGAGTCTCGTTAAAATGGCGTGTCGACAACGCTGGCATGCGTGAAAGTGTTGTTCAATGGGCTCTTCAATTCAGCCTCGATGTTTGCAGTGGAGGTGTGTTGAAGTTGTACGCATATTTCCTTTTTCTACCTTATTGCGTCACACATTTTTCCTTTCTTTTCGAGAAGCTCACACCGAGCACCCTTACATAGCCACGTTCGTTATTCTAGTAGCACAGAACACGTACCAGCGCACCTCAGTCTTCGTCCACACGAAACTGAGGTGAGATATTCTATACACGCTCTCTAGATACACATACTGATCCTACTACCTAGTACATTCTGTTCGTTTAGGTTAGTTACTTGGGAGACTTCAATCTTAGTCTTCGTCCATATGAAACTGAGTACATTCCATTTGTTTAGTGCCTGATGTGCCAACAACACAGAATCACTCACAAAAGGCTATGAGCCCTGCCACCTCAGCCTCAGCTGCCAGCCCAGCTCCTGCTACTATCTTAGCCACATCTGCTGGGTCAGGACAAACCATATAGGCCTCTATGTTCTGTCCCTGAACAATGATGGTTCAAATTTCCAAACATGGAAATTCTGAATCCAAATGGTTCTCAACATTCTGTTACGATTTCCCTTTAGTTTCCCTTTTCTTTTCTTTGCTATGCCTGTATTTGGACTTATATTTCTTCTCACAATAGTCACTTTGAAACTCTCTTGTGTACACCAGTTCCTTCATTACTCATCTCTTTTGACTCATTGTTTCTTACTAACTGATACATCAGTCAGCACTTATACATACATGCTTACTGTTAACTTCCCCTTTTGTACTATACAAGCCTGCCCTTGAGTTCTCTGTTACATACATAAACCCCTCAATGGGTTTCCTGTACTTTAGCTTAGTTCTTCCTTGTATTCTCCTGAATACATCTCCTCCTTTATACTACAGTGATTGAATAAACCATTGCAATGTTTAACTCTGATGCATTGTTTAAAGTGTACTGCAGCCAGAACTGAAAATAGAACTTTGACTTAGTGGAATATATTAAAGTAGATGCTCTTGGCTACAGAATTGCCTCCTAGGTCATGTGATTTGGATCAGAAACTGTTGAGATATAGCCATTACAAAAGTGTTACTCCATTG
>JBBPKM010000757.1:0-12127 GCA_038089255.1 Austroboletus rostrupii | reverse complement strand
CACTGATTGTATATGAAGTGATTTTGCGATATAAAAGGCGGAAGTGTCTGCCTCACAATGTTCAACAAAGCACTTTTCCATCGACTTCTTACAGACACGTCGCTCAGCTGCCAGCATGCTCAGCCGCTTTTTTACTCTGCTTGCCCTTGTTGCCCTCGTTGCGGTCGTCAACGCCGATGCCGCTTCTCATGAAGGCGAATTCCACTGCTGTGAGCATGAGGATAGCGTGAGATACTTGCTCCTGCTCAGTCTTTTCCCGCTCTGACCTCTCGTGTTTACTAGTGCCGTAGTCATTCTGTTCGACTGGCTGCAGAATCGGCTGGCATGTCCACCGACGATCTCGATCAGTTCGGGGACAGGAGATGCGGATATGATTGCAGAAAATGGGACGATCGTTATTGTCTCCTTCATCATCACAGGTACGATCAGTGCCAAGGGGATGTGAGTATTTTGTCTTGTGCACTTTTTATTAGAACAGTCCTAATGAGTGGGTGTTCTCTTTCATCCCTTTGCGTCGATGCAGACCATCTGTCCTAAATAATGAAATTATCTCAATATGGGTTTTCGGTTCAATGATGCGGAGTTTTTTCCATGGATTCTCGTACAGGTTTTTCCTATTCTCTGGTTTCTAGCTAGGGCTGAGGGTGACGTTAACGTCGTTATCAGACGTAGTCACTTCCGATAACTATTTAAATCGCTTTGCTCGTATGAGGTGGTTGGAATTGATTTGGTGTTTTTGGCCAGTGAGCATGTTTCATCGACAAATTGACCTCATCCTGCCTGAGTAATAATTCGTACGACACCGCTGATAGATAATTTAACTTTTTTTTAAAAAAAATTAGGCCCAGTTTGAGAAGTTTTGTTTCCAACGAATGTGACTACAGTTCATCGGGATTACAGATGTCAGAAATATTTCACCTTCGGTAGAGGTGCTATTATCGGTCTAGTGTGAACGTATGCTGGGACCTTTTGAGAGTGACTTGGTTTCTATCCATCTTTTTCTTAAAGATCTTGTGTTCTAGCACAAAATAACGGCGACCAATTTATACTTCGACTTTTGTTATCTAGGCTTTTGCTTTTGCCTCAGCTTTAGCACTCAGAACTTAGCTCTTCGGGTACCAATGACGTACAATGTATCTTCTTTACTCATTAATGTTACATACCCCAAATCAATCGATCACCCCAATGCGCAAAATTTTGGAAGATCTCAAAAAGCTTCGGAACACTTATATTCGGCTGGCGGCTTCTATGACAAGACAAGGAAATGTCGCGCACAGCCGAAACACAGAGTACATAAAATCAAATCAAACAATGACGCCAATAGGGGTGCAGCCAACGGTGACGAGCCCACCCTGTGAACGACCATATCGACACCCAATTTTGACTGAACTGTGCGGATACTTACCCAGGTATTGTTAAAACAGCACAAAGGCTCCTGGGTGCATATTCCACCATTGCTCCCTACACCAACGCCGCCGGTAGGGGAACAGGAAAGCCCCACGGGCCCCTGAACGGAGGCAAGCGAGAGGCCAACTTCATCGGCAACTTGGATAGCCGAGCTGTCGGTAGGCTTTACACAGAACATTGAGTTCAATTACAAAAAAAGAAAGGAAGTACCACACAGTGGTGACAGTATCACAACAAACGATTTCTCCCGTTTGGCAGAAATCGTTTTCTTGGCGCCCCAGAAGTGCACGAGAATTTGCAATAGCCACCAGGGAAATAAGTTTGAAAAGGAGATTGAGCATGGTTTTCTGGCGAGTGTCTGAGTAACTGAGAAAGGGCTCGATGTAAACCTGCAGTGGAAGAGCATAGAGCTGAACTCCCCCTTTATACAAGAAATTGCCCCAACCTAACGTTATGATATGTCGTTACACCGGCCCCCATCGAATACCGAGTGCCAATTGTGCGGTCAATATCGCCCAACGTCAACACATTAAGCAATAATACGTTGAAGCAATTGGCTAGAAAACGCGTCAGTTGCCTGTGATTCTCGGTTTCACGATGCAGTTAGCAACCCTTTTTCATAGGTAACATAATAAATTGTCATCACCATCAAAAGTTGTAGACCCCTGAGGGTTCGAGAAAAACTTGGTAGACTAGATTAGTTCCTCACAAATAATCGATGCAGCCTTCCAGCCGAAAATCAGCGATGGTGACGACATGTACGCCTTATACAGACAGAAAAATATTTAGCTTACGGCCGCATCGAGCGCTGGGGCATGTCTGACACCAGATCTGACAGGTACCTTTGACAGCTTCGAGGTGAGCCCAAACCCATATGTAGTGCTTCTTAAAACATTGAAACTGACTTACCTGGACGTGGTACTCGTAAGAGTTAACTGCTTCGATCTCGTTTTAAAATATGGATGAAGCATGTTCGAAATGAAGCGGTAGGATTGCGCCTGGTCATTTCATGGAAGTTTTCACAAGTCCGCAACCTCACCTAGAGCTTGATATTGTGACTAACATGGGGTCACTTAAATTAAATTCTAATGCCTGATGAAGGCATTTACAAACGAAATGGCTGGGGGAGTCGATGTAACAATCGCTGGGGTGGAGTACGTACGTGCTTGTCAACCATTTTCGGTACAAGAATGTAGGTCATAAATATAGCAATACAAAAGCATCTTACTAACCTGCAAAACCGCAGAAACAAAACACCCGGTGCTCCAAGATTGCTGAGGTTTAACCATTGCGTTGTTCACGGGAAAAGTGTTCACTGGTAGGTCGCGAATTTTAAGATACCATCAATAAGACGAAGATGTGAGAGGAAAAAGACGGAGGTGTAACCGGTGGTCGAGTATATCCCGGAGGTGAGAATGCCTCGGCAACATTTGTAGTGGCAAACGGGGCGGCATCGGTATCCCGTGCTGGAGAGCGGGTTACGACGCAAGGGGTAAGGCAAGGTGAAGGTGACGTGGGCCAACAATGTGGGGTGTCATGTCAGATCTCTGAAGAACTAGAGAACTTGTCGGTTCCGTTGTGCCAATCGGCGTCGTGTTGTGATTGGCGAGACGGCGAACAAGGTCCGGTAAATCGACACCTCTTCGTCAGTTCTTCGGGTACCGGATCCGTCCCGTCTGGCATCGCACGCGCGTCGCTCGTAGCCAAGTTTTCTCTCCAGCTATCTCTCACTCAACCACTCGCTTCTCAACACTGTTCTGAAACACTGTTGACCGAAGATATCAAATTACTTTTCCAGAGTGAACAAGCCTGACATGACAGTCCCGCGTATCCGGAACCGGGGAACGACTTCTAACTAATGCTGTTTATTCTTCTTGAGGTATAACACGAAAAAAGTCAGCCCGGTTCCTCACTATAAGAGTTTTCCTCTGACATTACTTTCCGGGTTAACACAACTCAACTCATGAAGAAATTGTTGCAGAATTGGTAAAGCCGAAACCTCAGCTTTTATTAAAGCTGAGTACCACGCCTCTTCTTCGAATTCCACCTTTTGCCTCATAAGCGTTCAGTGGGGTTGACCACATATACCTTTATGGTGTGACTTTCGTAGTTCATACCACAATGGCCAATATCTCCTTTGCTTCTTGCGGGACCAGAGTTTTCGCAAGAATCTTATATGCTACTTGAACGTGCATTGGTGGTCCAGAGAACTATCGCTGACTCCACCCGTTGTACGTTAGCACCCTGCTAAATCTCCCCGCTAAATCTCTTCCAGTCGAATGTATTCATCATACGGCAACATAGTGTCATTCATCGTGGAGCCGAGTTGATGGTTTGATCGATGATCGATATCTTCTGCTTCCTCTCGTCTAACTTTCTCTCTCCATCTGGTCATCACGTTGCCGCCTGCCCCGTGGGCCTCACCACCATCTCCGTCGTGCTTATTGAATTGCCTGTGTGTGCCCTTGCCTTGTCGGAGACCCACTTCGTTCTTCCTTGCAACCTTTGCCTTCGTCCACATCCTTTCATCTGAGAGAGCTCTGGAATCGCCGCATGTCTCCCTCGGGGCTTGCCCGTGCCCGCGTTTACATCATAGAGCAAACCGAGGCTCAGCTGACGGATCTCTCCGTGGGAGGACCCTCCTTCAACCGAAAAGGAAGAGTTTCTAGAGTAGCACTCCCATATTGGAATCCGATTTCGCTTAACTCCCGCGGACATAACTTGCCTCCGTCATAAGGAAACCATGCTTGATTCGAATACGGCGAATCAGGAAATACCTACGTCTTTCTCGGAGATGCAGAACGATGCCTGTAACTTGGACGCATCCACTCATGACAACCCTAGGGCATCACACCTTTTCCGCTTCCGAGGACGTCTCGATGCGCATTCTTATCCTCGGCACCAATGTGTATGAAATAGAAGACCAGATGGTGCCTTGGGGTGAAAATCATCTTTGAACTCGGAAGTACCCTCCGCGTTTAGAAGCTGAGTCTGAATGACAGCATCCATTTCTAAATCGTTGTTTTTCGTCCTCCGGGGCCAAGAGCCCGTATATGAAGTACACGCAAAGTCAAAAAGATACATTTCCTGCTCTTTGTGAGCTTCTGCGAGCTCAAAGAGGAGCAAGTGCTTAATTCAGTATATTGAGACTACCTTCCGAGTAAGTCGACTAATGCGACTTCGTGTCATTACAAGGCCTCTTCCATTTCCTCTGGGGCATTCGTATCATTCGCAGTTTGGATGAAACGGAAAATTCACTTGAGCGAGTGTGTGTACAACAGGACGTCTTATCCTGCTGTTCATGCGTTCGTACACACTAGAAGTGTCAGATCAGTTGTCGTGATCTCGGCTTGCCTCGATTTGATTTATTTGATTGTTCCGACCTTCATGTGTCCGTCTTCCCGAGTTCCATTCCGGCATCAGGTTCCTCATCAGCACCATTTTTCCTTTCGCAGAGGCCTAGGTGGCGTTGGAAGCCACGCTGAGACGGCGGCTGTGGCTACTCGATTGCGCCATCTTACCCTTGTGGTATTTATTCCGACTCTGGTTTTCCCTTAAAGAATGGTTCTCCGCAAGGACACTGCCTCACCCTAGTAAACCATCTACATTCAGACAGGTGCAACGATATGTGCGTTCATCGCTATATATCACCAAGGCGAGAATGCGATAATCGACCCGAGGCTACAACATGCAGCTGGAACATGTGACATATATCGCATAACGGCCCGGTGTGTGTAACTGTTTCGACCATCAAACAAGCTTCGACTTCTGTACATGGAAGGATCTTTGCTTGATGTGGTAGTATGCACCTTCGGCAAAAACCCAGATTGCGCAGTCGACCTTCCTTCACTCGCAACCTTCGTGATTGGATCGATCGGAAAGTTCGCTGATCTAATACTTCATTCTCTCGAAAGGGATCAAAGATTCCAGTGGCTCATCATGCATCATGAGTGCGGATCCCTTTCAGGCACGTACACCATACTGAGTCCATTCCCAGAAAAGAAAATTTTACAAATGGTAAGTGAAGGAATCCAGGTGCATCGCATCGCTCAGCGGCTTCTACAGGTTGATGTTGATGGGAGAACATCCAATGGAGACCAAACCACTCTATTGGATTGACGAAAGAAGGAATGGATCAACACCTTCTTCATTTGCGAGCGGGAAGAAAGAAAGAACTTACAAAGTCATTGTCGTTGCAGCACACGGGCTCTTGAGTGCAAGAATCAGTATCGCCAACGCTGATGCCAGAGGAGCTGCAGCCGACGCCGACGAGGCCAACAACGTCACCAAGGACTATCCCAAGAAAGCCCAAGAGGCTTGTTGCCTCTACAGAATTCGACTGCACAACTCATCCTCAACGAAACGCGCAACAGTGATGCGGTGAGTCGATATTACCTGGTAAGTCGTCTGGCAACACTGGATCGTCCCAGTGGTGCATTCACCGCTCCCACGGATGATGAGATCGCTGGGTGCAGCGGCAACGGCTGCAGCAAGAGCAGTGACGGGGAGGAGAGCAGAGAAACGAAATTGCATATTTGCTTTGGTAGAGCAGATGAAGCTATGGGATGCTAATTTTCTGATCATTAAATGCCCTTTTATACAGCACGGGGCACCTCTTTGTTTGGTGGTTCGATCACCAAACTACTCCTCCTCTTGGCCGTGCACTGCATCTGCACACGGCCCCTTGGTCCAAGGTCCCTGATGAATTCTCGTGAAACATTTCATCCCGTATAGAAAGGCATTTCATTCCGTATAGAAAGGCATCAATACCACTCAAGGTTTACGAATATCTTTGTCGGGAAGAATGGCCATATGACCAGTGCTCATTAATGTATGGGACGTACCAAAAGTGACGGGAATTCATCTCGCGGTAAAGGGTCAAGGGATCGAAGCACGATGGTGGGCTGCCCATCGGCAATAAAATCAGTCCATAATTTTTACGTTTTTGTTTAGAGTGTACAAACCTTTGTCTCGCTTAGAATACAGATTAGCGCGTACTCTTTGAACTCACAGTCCGAACATCACATCTTCGAAAGCTAGAAACTTGACTGGTTATCTGTTTCGTGAGGTTTAAAAGACCGGCAGTCACGGTAATGTACATAATGTACCCTGATGAAGATTGAAAGTGAGATACGTGAACATCGCACCTAGGCTGTGTGTATCGAGACTGGCGCCGAACGTTATGAGAGGATAGATGTAACTGGCGTGCCAGCCGATCGAGTCTGAGGCGAATATAAGCATGCCCTTGAACCCGTGCCAAATAAGTACTTGCCAGAGATGAATGCAAACACTCGTCCTACAACGAACAAACCGAGTAACTTGATTCCTCTTGGATCCTCTTGGATTGAATGCGACAAGAAGAGCGCAAACGTAGGAAAGCGGCGAGAAAATATCCAAGAACGAGGAGCTATGTACACGGGTTCGACTACTTATATACGAATGTCCTCGTGTCGAGTACCATATGCGTAAATGATAACGAAGATCAGTGAAAATGATAAGATATATTCAAGATAAGACAACGGTGTTTTACAGTCCCACTGAGCATTGCACCTGAGCAAACATTGTTTAAGGATGCATTGCTAGTGGAAGAGAGTTTATTCGGGGTGATTACACCTTTGGATGTGCAATCTAGTACTCTGTCATTTTGAGGGGGGTAAATTTACACTGGTCAATTAGCAGATGTAATTTGGGGTAAATTTACCATGAATTTCAGTGGGGGTAATTTCAGCAGGGTGAATTTGGGTGAATTTCAACTTGATGACATTATCAACCACACAAACCAGTAGCTTTTATAACTTGATGTAGTATACAAATGTATTATATGGTGCAGTACAGCATACTGAATAACATGCCAGTAAATTGGTCTGCCAAGTTAGTGTTATGCTTGTTCCAGGTAGGATGCAAGCATAGCCTCGGATGAACCAAGTACTGTAGATGTAAGACCTGTAAAAGAGATCAAGAAGACCTCGCATTTGGGTAGCATGAGGAAGCATCCACTCAAGAGTAGGACAATAACTTGGTGCTCGATAACTCAATGGAAGAGAATGCTGAGGAGCAAAGGAACACTTGGTATTAACCAAGGAGAACTAAACTAGAGTACAAAGTACTATGTGTACAACTGTTATAGGTATTGACACAAGCACAGGCCAGAAGAGAAAAAGGGAAACATAATGAGTACTGGGCTATCATATGAGTAATAACGCGGCCAATGAGTAAATAGAATGACAAGAGGAGGGAAATCTGCGATGGCAGATACAATGCCGAAGTAGTCCGTATAAGGGCATTGGGAAAGAAAAGAGAATAAATCCGTATAGAGGAACAACATCGTAATGTGGAAAAGAAATTGTAACACTACCCCCCATTTAATGTCTGAGCACTGCGAGGGACCTAATCTAGTTCTCAGTCAGACCCATAGGGAGATCCAGTGATGTTGGCATATGCTTCGTCAGGGAGACCATTGTCGGAGGATGGAGGAGAAGGTGGTGAAGTTCGACAGATGGGGTAAGGAATATGCCGGCCGCTTGGTAGGATGTAGGGGTGTGAATGAGGAGTTCTCCGTATACATATAGCAGAGGAACGAAACCCAGCGGGTGATAACGGTAAGCCGTAGACAGCTTCAGGCCGGGCGGTAGGGGTACAAAAGGACTGTTGAGGACAATGAGGACAATGATTGTCGAGGAGTGGGATGACACAGGGGGCAGTGATTTGCTTGATGACCCAGAGCCCAGTGAAGGCAATGGTTGCATTGGTATACTGAGCAGTCAATTTGTATATGATGGAGTTGGTGGCATGAGTAGCAAGCTTGGTTGTAGCGAGGATGGTTGGCTGGTAGTGGGGTTTCACTGTCATTTCCTGACCACCATGCATCTACTTGAGCTATGTAGCATTCCTCGTTAGTATGTAGCAGTATTGATGATACTGAGGGTGTGGAGGGATCATTGGAGAGACGAGCCTTCAACAAGGATTTGCTGGTGAGTGCTTGGCTGTATTGGTCAATGTTGAGGAAGAAATCTGTAAAATCTAATTCATGCATTGCAGTTACCAGGTAATCTTTCATCCCAGTGTGAATTTGCATTAACTGCTGCCCTTCATGTTTTGTTCATTCGACCTGTAATAAGTGATTTCCCATTGCGGCAATAGCCATCATTTGAAGGTATATCATGTACAGGGAGTGGAGAGCAGAGGCAGAATTGACTAGTGCGTCTATATGTCAAGCAAAGTGGGAGTCGGCCAAAATCTGGTCGTAAGCGATAGATTTAACAACCCTTAAAAGGGGTTCCTTCCAGCAGTGGGCTGCATGGGGTATGTCAATAGTGGGTAGGACGGGGTGGTTCCAAGGTGGTGAGGGTGAGTGAGCTCTCCATTCTTCTGTGGCAGTGTGGTTCCATGATACCCCAAGTTCATGGGAGAGTTGATTGATGGTGGGCAAGGTTACAAGAGGGGTGGCTGGTCATGTAGAGGAGGGGGAAGGAGCTGAGGAGTGGGTGAGATTAGACAGAGAGGAGATGGACATGATAGAGGTGATGGAAGACATTTTGGTTAAGTAGATTCCTGTGTGGTTTCTGACTTATTTTCTGCCACGCAGTCATTTTTTGTAGTCTTCCAGGAGGGTCCGTGCATTTTCTAAACCTGCCTCAGCGACCCAGGAGTCTTCTTCAGGTAAGTATCCTTTCTATTGGATGAGATAAGACCTTGCCATTGGCCTTCTGTGATGGTGCAATATCTCTTTGATTTCATATTCTTCCTCTTCTGCGATAAGGTCAGGAGATGGTGCAGGAAAGTTTCGGCCATACGTCTTGGTTTCTGTATACTGCAATAGGAGCATGGTGTGAAAGACGTCATGAATGCGCCATACTTTGGGGAGTCGTAATAAGTACGTGATGGGGGACAATACTTGGGTAATTTCAAAAGGTCCCTCTCTTTTGGCAGCAAATTTTGGATTCAGGATGTCATGGCAGAGATTTCGTGCTTCCAGCCATACTTTTTCTTCAACCTTAAATAGCATAAACTTTTGTTGGGTTCGTTTCATCATTGTTTGATGGGCAAGGTCATGTGCTGCTATTGCCTTGTTCCTATTTGTGATTAATCTTTCAAGGTGTAATTGCACCGTGGGGAGACTTGTTTGTAATATGATGGGTGAAAGTGCTGTCAGTTCATACCCCATGCATAAATAGAATGGCGATTTTCCTGTCATGGAGTGGGGACGGTGATTATGGACAAATTCAGCGGTCGTAAGGTGTTCCATCCATTCTGTTGAGTGGTTGCCACAAATTATTCATAAGTATGTTTCGATTTCCTGGTTCACGCATTCTGTTTCTCCATCCATTTGGGGGTGATAAGCTGTTGATAGGGCCAGGCAATAGTTTAAGAGTTGTCCTAGCTCTTTTGCAAATGCTGAGGTGAATTGTGGGCCTCTATCGGATATGATTTTTTCGTAAAGTCCAAACTGTCGGTATACAGAGTGGAAGAAAAGCTGTGCAATCCCTTCCGCTGTAACTGTTTTCGTGGTGGGACAGAGAATTACCCTCTTTGTAAGCCCATGGTTGACCACGACCAACAAGGCATCAAAACCGTGCGATGTGGGGAGGTCAGTGATAAGATCACATGAGACCTGTTGAAAAGGATGGGTGCATTGAAAGGCGAAAGGAGTGAGCGGAGGAACGGTAGGGTGGGTATTACTCTTGTGCTGTTGGCATGCGCCACAGCCAGCGACGTAGGAGTGGACAAAGGAGGCAAGACCTGGCCACCAGAACTCAGTGGACACAAGTTGATGCATTTTGAGAAAACCTGGGTGGCCCGCGGTTGTGTGGTCATAACAATGGGAAACAATGGAGTGGTGAAGGGAGACATCAGGTGGGACATAGACACGATTGTGATAGAGGAGGACATTGTCATGGTATTGCCAATCAGCAAGGCGAGATTGAAGAGCCGAGGGAAGGTTTTCTTGGATGGACTGCAGCGTAGTAAGGACGAGTGGGTCGGAGGCCAAGGAGGTCACAATGCAATTATGAAGGGCTATGTCAATAAGATTGATGAAGAGGGATAGGGGAAGAAGTGTGACTTCCATATTATCGTTGGAGTCGTCAGGACAGCGGTCAGGTCAACGGG
The DNA here is from genome assembly GCA_038089255.1 of Austroboletus rostrupii. Lineage (NCBI taxonomy): Eukaryota > Fungi > Basidiomycota > Agaricomycetes > Boletales > Boletaceae > Austroboletus > Austroboletus rostrupii. The sequence goes on along the minus strand of JBBPKM010000757.1, from coordinate 1,612 downwards.
AGAGTGCATTGGGTCCTGTGAGCTGAGTACCCGGTACATGTTGGATGTGGAGATCATAATCGGCAATATCTAAAAGCCAGTGTGCTTGGCGTCAATTGAGTTTTTGTGGTTGTTTAAAGAATGTAAGGTTTTTGTGGTCCGTCATAACCAGCACGGGTTTACTAGATCCGAGCAAGTAATGCCGCCATGCTGCAAGGGCGCATATAATGGCAAGGAGTTCTCGGTCATAGATGTCATAGTTGCGTTCTGTGGCTGAGAATGTCTGAGACAAATAGGAGCACGGTTGCCATTCACCGTTTTCATTTGTTTGGAGAAGTATGCCTCCAGTGGCGTATTTCGAGGCATCTGTGGCGATAGCAAAAGGGCAGGAGGAGTCGGGCATGCGCAACACTGGTTTGGAGGTGAAAATTTGCTTCATATGGAGAAAGGCAGTGTCGCAGTCTGGGGTCCATACCCAGGTATGATCCTTTTTTGTAAGGTCGAGCAAAGGGTGAGCAATGTTTGAATAACCTGGTACAAATTGTTGATAAAAGTTAGCGAAACCTAGGAAGGAGCGTACTTCCTTAGGTTTAGTGGGGACTGGCCATGATGCAATGCCCTCCAATTTGACTGGGTCCATGGCAAGGGAACCAGGTTTCGCGATCATTCCTAAATATTCTACTAATTCCGAGTTAAATAGGCACTTTGGTAGGCACAGTTGTAGATGTAATTCGCTCATCCATTGGAGGACGTGGTGAGTTGTTTCATCATGTGATGCTTGGTTGGGGGAGAAAATGAGAATATCGTCCATGTAGATGATGATACATCTCTCGGTGTTACGCTTGTTCCGGGTAGGATGCAAGCGTAGCCTCGGATGAACCAAGCTCTGCAGTGAGTCTTTGATATCCTCTATGGATAGAGGTGTGGTGGTAATCCCCTGTAGCGAGGAGTTCTAGGAGTAGCAGAAGTAAGTGTCCACTCAATAGTAGGACGATGACTAGATGCCCGAGGTTCATAACGGAGAACGTTGCGGAGCAAAGCGAACACTTGGTATTACCAAGGAGAACTAAACTATAGTACACAGTGTAACTATGCGCAAGTTATAGGTATCGTCGTGTTACACGGACCAAGATCAGAAAGGAAACAAAGACAACGACTGGGCGGAGGAATGAGTAATGTCCAGTCATACTTTGTAATACAAATATCGTAAGGGGTGGAAACCTGCAGCGGCAGATACGATGCCGAAGTAGTCCGATAGGGGCAATCGCGGAAGAGAAATAAATGTCCGTAGAGGAAGGCCGGAGCGGAGGTGCAGAGGAGTTCAGAGAAATGGAGACATGGGGAAAATGTAACACTCGGCGATGAGGTCATGGAATTCTTTGTTCATGAACCGTTGAAATGTTGCTGGTGCATTCTTTGGTCCAAAGGGCATTATCATGGGCTCAAAGAGCCCTCGATGGGTGATAAATGCTGCCTTCCACTGGTTGCCTTCTTTGATCCGAATGTTATTGTATCCCCACCGTACATCAAACTTGGTAAAGATTTTGGCTCCTCGGAGCTTGTCTAGTAGGTCTAAGATGAGGGGAAGTGGGTACGCATCACGAATGGTGTGATCATTAAAGTACCAATAGTC